>JAVIWC010006636.1:0-11708 GCA_031894815.1 Creontiades dilutus
AGTCAAAAACATACATAATGATCCCTTGGTAGGGAGTTTGGTGAAAATTGGAAAATATGGTCCGTATTAGGTGAGGCACTTAGGTTCCCCGTGCCCTTCGCAAGATAGTTGAGATTATTTGTGCCAATCAAATCACATGTGGAATGTCAATCTAATTCAAATATGTCAATAGAAAAGATTTGGTTTATGCTATAACATACAAGAAACGTGAATTGAAGGAAATGGTAAAATTTTTTTACCTAATTTTTTTGGTTTATTATTCAATAATAAACCTTTGTAATCGCTCTGGAAAAAAAAGTCTAACCCCCCCCCTGAAAATTTCATGGTTTACGTTTCAAAGGGTGTAGATTACGAATCTGCAATAAAAATATTTTCGTCCGTCCGCCGTACGCCGTACGCACGATATCTCCCAAACGGCTGGAGCATAAGATCTGCAATTTTCAGGAAAAATCCATCTTGGTCCGACGACGCCCCAATTCTTGAGCCAGCTCTCTCATTCAATTTAAAGTGCCCTTTAAGGGCTGTCAAAGTTTTGTAAAATCCCTAAAAACCTCAAAACAAGTCGAAGCGGCCTAGATTTTTCTCTCATTTGTGGTGATAACATTTGCGTTTTTTGTTTGAACTGTTTGTTTGTAAAATGCCGATAGAGTCAAACCATTCTCGATGTATGGCCCGATTTGTGGTGATAACATTTGCGTTTTTTGGTTTATTACTGTTTGTTTGTAACCTAGTGAGAGAGAGAGAGAGAGAGAGGGAGAGAGAGAGGGAGAGAGAGAGAGATTTATTTCCTTAAATGGTATACAAACAAAATTTGGAAATAATATAAAATTGAAGACAAAAATATACAAAGAAATACAAAATAGAAGACGAAAATAACATTACACTAGTACATGTGTTTCCTGAGGGTTTTTGCGGAAACCACCATCTCATAGACCGAGAGGTCTGTGGCGAGAGGTGGAGTTGCTAACAAATATTAAAAATACATACTAGTAACGCTATATATATCTACTCAAAAAGATGAAATAAAATTACTTGCGGTTATGGCGAATAAATTGTTTTACTTTTCTTAATAATATAATTTTATGATGATGTACTTTATTTTTAAACTCTATACATACTAGTCATCATGGTCTCACACTCCGCTGGTCCACTGGTAATTAGAAATGAAAAAATTGCTTTTTTGTAATTTGACCTGCTGAAAGAAGATGGCTTATCAAGAGATCCTGTTACAAGGCGTAGAATCAAAGGGAGATTATGGTAAACATGACGAGTCGTTGTAATTAGCCTGCTTCGGGGTACTGGTATTATAGCCTGTGTGGTTGGACGCAAATGGTAGAGCGGATCAGAACTCCTGCTGTCTAATATTTCAGGATGTTTGTGAAAGTAGAGTAAGGCCTGCTTTATGTAAAGTTGCTTAAGGGAGAATACTTTGGCTTCACTAAATAGTTCGAGGCTAGGGAACCTACGATGCTTTTTAAGGAGTACCTTTAGTATTGTTTTTTGAATGACGTTGATTTTAATTCTTTCTTTTCCACTGTCGGTGAGAATCTGGCTGTGAAAATCCCAAAGCTTAGTGTAAGAGTTAGTCCTCCTCGTGCTGAGACTAGTAAGAGTGAAACTCCTTTCATTTTCAAACCAATTACTGAGACCGACTTGAAAACGATCATGAAGTCGATGAACGGGAATTCAGCCCCAGGAGCTGATGGCATTAGTTACAAAATTATAGAATCCAACTTTGACAATCTAAAACACCTCATTATGCATATAATTAATTCCAGTTTAGAGCAAGCCATTTTTCCCGAAGTTTTTAAATTGGCTAAGGTTATACCCCTCCACAAAGCAGGATCGAAGCTGGAACTTACCAACTTCCGCCCCATTTCACTACTTGGCATCCTTTCAAAAATACTGGAAAAGTGGGTCAAATGTCAGTTGAGCTCATACTTGAGAAGCCAGGGATTAATTACGAATAGGCAATTTGGTTTCACTTCGGGTATCGGGGTGGAGGAGGCACACTTTAGTCTCACGAAAGATTTGTATGAATTGATGGACAGGGGTAATAAGGGGGTTCTAACGTTGATTGATTTGGCGAAATGTTTTGACTCCATAGATAGGAAAAAACTGATAAGCGCATTGGAAAGACATGGTATAGAGGGGCGTGAGCTGGCTTGGTTTCAGTGCTACCTACGTAGTAGACAGCAAATAGTGTGCATTGATGGAGTGGAAAGCGATGCCCTCCCAATTGACTACGGTGTTATCCAAGGGAGCACGCTCGGGCCAGATCTTTTCCTCATTTTCATTAATGATTTGGCACGCATCCCACTAGGATGTAAGGTGTACCTCTTCGCCGATGATGCCGCCTTCCTATTTGAGCATAGCACGTGGAGTGAGGTGTTCACTGAAGCCAGTGTGGGAATGAACAAAGTATGTTTATGGCTCAACTCTCAGTCATTAACCATAAACGTTATGAAATCAAAATACATTCTGTTTTCCCGAAGTAAAGATATTAACTCCCATCCCTATAATTTGAAACTGCACTTCTGTGACCCACAAAATGATATGTGCAACTGCCCATATATCCAGAGAGCAAGGTCTGGTAAATACCTGGGTATAATCATTGACGAACAGCTCAATTGGAAAGAGCAGATAACGACGCTAGGGTGTAAAACCAGGAAGTTTATCAATATCTTTTACAGTATACGTAATTATTTTTCCAAATCATCTCTAATTATGCTGTATAAAACGCTAGTGCAGTCCATACTTACTTTTGGAATCCTTTTTTGGGGCAACACCTGCAGTAGCATATTAGACCCTAGCGAGTTGTAGTGAATGTGGATACTGGAGTGATAGCCGATGTGGATACTTGTAGTTTATAGCCGGTACACGGGTTGAAGCATTCTGATATGTATGAAACGCTGATAATATATAGGTAAATATTATTCAATATTATTACTGGGGTAAATAAGTATTCTTTCACTGGGGTTTATTATTCAATTGGCTTGCGTTCACGATTTGAATTTATACTAAGCTTTTGAGTGTGCGTGTTTCACAGGATAGAGCGATTATTGATTTTCAGGAGATATGCATAGACCACGTAAATCGGTTCTCAAACAAAACACCTATGTGGATTGATCAGTTGATGATATTTGTGCGCCTCCTCTACATCAGTCTACGTTTGGCTACATCGTTTAAATTTAGGTTTGGGGAAGTTTTAACGCAATACGAGCGCCAAAGGACTTGATAAATTATGGATGTTTTTATTGTGGGGGGGGGGGGGGGTATTGAGGTTCAATAAAAAACGCTGCAAATTCTTTCACTGGGGTTTGTTATTCAATTGGCTTGGGTTCATTATTTGAATTTCCGCTTAGCTTTGGAGTGTGCGTGTTTCACAGGTGATAGAGCGATTATTGAATTTCAGGAGGCACACAAATATGATCAACTGATCAATCCAAATAGGTATTTTGGTTGAGAACACATTTACGTGCTCCATGCATATCTCCTGAAATTTAATAATCGCTCTATCCTGTGAAACGCGCACACTCCAAAGCTTAGTCGAAATTCAAATTATGAACGCAAGCCAATTTAATAATAAACCCCAGTGATTATTGAATAATAAACCAAAAATCGTATATTACAAGTCCTCGAGGAGGGGAGCAGGTTGCCTGGGAGACGCTCCTCATTGGTGGGGTCCCCTTCACTGGCGCGGTCGAGAGGGGGGGGGGTGAATTCCTGACAGCCGTTGCCCTGGGAGACGGTCCGACGCTCCCCTTTAGTGGTGAGGGTGGGGGGTGGTTGAGAATTCCACCCGCCCAACGTTACCACCCCCTGATATACCTACCTGCTCTGATATTTTCGTCTGTATATAGATGATGATGATGATGATGATGATTGATTATTGATCGAAATTGACGCTGGCACATAGGTACGCCGCCTGCAGCGCCGCGCCTCTTGAGAGATAACTCTCCTGCAGCGCGGCGCAGCTGGCGCCTGTTTCGGTAGGCACATGAAGAAATCGCAAGCCACAGACGCCGGTCGCAGACGCATCAAGGATACCACACCTCGACGCCGTGTCAGACGCGATCTATCAGTCCGATCAAACAATACAACTCTACGGATGTATCAGACGTAACAACGCGGCATCACGCTTTGTTGCGGCAAAACGATCGTGCCGCGTGTTCGATTTTTCTTCAGTCCAAGAATTTTCCTTCGCCGTTCAGCCTTCACATGTGATACAACCATCAACCTTCACACGTTCGCGCCAACCTGAGTCACAACGGCGCTCGCGCAGCTGTCTGTCGACCGCCCTTGATTTTTCAATGATTATCTTGCTGGTTTCTCTACATTCCATTGCAGTAAATACAAAAGAACTAGAATGAAATTCGAAAAACGCTGCAAATTCTTTCACTGGGGTTTCCCATTCAATTGGCTTGCGTTCACGATTTAAATTTATACAGCTTTTGAGTGTGCGTGTTTCACAGGTGATAGAGCGATTATTGAATTTCAGGAGATATGCATAGAGCACGTAAATCAGTTCTCAACCAAAATACCTATTTGGATTGATCAGTTGATCATATTTGTGTGCCTCCTGAAATTCAATAATCGTTCTACCCTGTGAAACACGCACACTCCAAAGCTTAGTAGAAATTCAAATTATGAACGCAAGATAATTTAATAATAAACCCCAGTGATTATTGAATAATAAACCAAAAATCGTATATTCCAAGTCCTCGAGGAGGGGAGCAGGTTGCCTGGGAGACGATCCTCATTGGTGGGGTCCCCTTCACTGGCGCGGTCGAGAGGGGGGGGGGGGGTGAATTCCTGACAGCGGTTGCCCTGGGAGACGGTCCGACGCTCCCCTTTAGGGATGGGGGTGGGGGGTGGCGGAGAATTCCACCCGCCCAACGTTACCACCCCCTGATACCTACCTGCTCTGATATTTTCGTCTGTATATAGATTGATGATGATGATGATGATGATGATGATGATTGATGATTGATCGAAACCTGACGCTGGCACATAGGTACGCCGCCTGCAGCGCCGCGCCTCTTGAGAAATAACCCTCCTGCAGCGCGGCGCAGCTGGCGCCTGTTTCGGTAGCCACATGAAGAAATCGCAAGCCACAGACGCCGGTCGCAGACGCATCATGGATACCATACCTCGACGCCGTGTCTTAAGTGAAAAACGAGCGCGATCGACGGGGGCGATCGGGCGCCCATCGCGATCTATCAGTCCGATCAAACAATACAACACTACAGATGTGTCAGACGTAACAACGCGGCATCACGCTTTGTTGCGGCAAAACGATCGTGCCGCGTGTTCGATTTTTCTTCAGTCCAAGAATTTTCCTTCGCCGTTCAGCCTTCACATGTGATACAACCATCAACCTTCACGCGTTCGCGCCAACCTGAGTCACACCGGCGCTCGCGCAGCTGTCTGTCGACCGCCCTTGATTTTTCAATGATTATCTTGGTGGCTTCTCTACTTTACATTGCAGTAAATACAAAAGAACTAGAATGAAATTCGAAAAACGCTGCAAATTCTTTCACTGGGGTTTATTATTCAATTGGCTTGCGTTCACGATTTGAATTTATACTAAGCTTTTGAGTGTGCGTGTTTCACAGGTGATAGAGCGATTATTGATTTTCAGGAGATATGCATAGAGCACGTAAATCTGTTCTCAACCAAAATACCTATTTGGATTGATCAGTTGATCATATTTGTGTGCCTCCTGAAATTCAATAATCGTTCTACCCTGTGAAACACGCACACTCCAAAGCTTAGTAGAAATTCAAATAATGAACGCAAGCCAATTGAATAATAAACCCCAGTGAAAGAATTTGCAGCGTTTTTATCTCTTCATCACTAGATTTCTTAATGATCTTCATGTAGTTTAAGATAAAATATTCTAATTTCATGTTTTTCAGTGATATCTTGTCTAGACGTTCACCAACTGTTTAGAGAGCTTTGCTAAAGGTAAAATGTTTTATGAAATATTTTATCTCTTCATCACTAGATATTCTTTGCTATCTCGATGTAGTTTAGGAGCAAATATTCAGGCTTTTCGTTTCTAGTCTTATCATGTCCAGACGTGAACCGAAGGTGTATTTGTATAGATCGTGTTGCTAAGTGTGCAATGATTGATCAAATATTTCATCTCCTCATCACTAGGTATTCGAAGTGATATCAGTGCAGTCTAAGAGCAAATATTCTAATTTCACGTTTTCCAGGCTTGTCTTGTCCAGACATTCACCGACTGTATAAATGCTAACTGCACAATTGTTGATGAATTATTTTATACCTCCATCACTAAATATTCTTAGTGATCTCGATGTATTAGGTTGGTGCGTATGAAATGTCGGATTCTTAAGTGATTGTATAAAACTGCATATCTTTCTTCAAAAGCTGTTTATTCAATCAAAGTATGCTCCATTCGCTTCAATACACTTCTCCCAACGAGATTTCAAAGCGTAGATGCATGTCTTAAAACAATTTTGGTCTTTAGAATTAATAAACTCTGATATCGAGTTTTTTAGACTGCCTTCATTTTCATAGTGTTTGCCCCTTAAAAACAGCTCTAAATGCTTGAAAAAATGAAAATCGGTCGGCGAGAGATCCGGTGAATACGGTGGATGGTGCAAAACTTCATATTCCAGTTCGTTCAGTTTCGCAATTGTTTTGTGCGATGTATGCGGCCGAGCGTTGTCATGGAGCAGTAGCGGGCGGTACCCACTTGTCCATCTTCTTAACCTTGCCAATCTCAGAAAGGTGTCTCAATATCGTTGTATGGTCAACTTTCATCCTGATAGCAAGTTCCCTCGTGGATACGGCTGGATCCGCTTCCACTAGAGCCTTCAGGTCATCATTCTTCACAGACGTTTTGGGTCTTCCGCGCGGCTCATTTCGCAGTGAAAAATCGCCAGTCCGAAATTTTTCGAACCAACGCTGCACTTTCCGATCGTTAACCGTATTCTCCTCAAACGCTTGGTTTATGATGCGTGCAGCTTTTGCAGCACTATTATCAAGTTTGTACTCATATAAGAAAATGACGCGAATGTCGGCAGAATTCATATTGGCAATAAACTCAAAAGAAATAAAAAAGGGAAGACCTTCGAGAAAACCTATTTTGCTGAAATGAGTCTCTGGCAACGGACAATACGAGTATGAATGAGGTTATGCCACATACAAAACTATAACGAAAACAGGGAGGAAATCGTCCGCATGAAAGGAGAATCCGACATTTCATATGCACCAACCTGATAGTTTAAGAGCAAATACACATTTTACGTTCATCATTCTCATCTAGTTCATGCGTACACCGACTACATTGTTGGGCCACTATTTGTCCAACCAATCAAGAGGCGAAGTTCATTGACGGCCGGCTCTCGACTGCAGTTCTTTGTCACTTATCGCTTCCCCTCACCCAGCCCATCGTCTTGAATGAATCTCGCGATAATCTTATCGTGTTTACCCCTTTCTCTTGGGCTTCTCACCTTTCTTCAACTTCCGCTCGCCAAGGAAAAGGTTTCAGTGTCCCGTCGTTGTTCAAACCTGAACTACTGCTGCTCTGCAGGATAAATTTATCGACGTATTGCACGTGTTCGAAATTTCGAAGGATTATACTGTGGAAGTGAAGAGAGTAACTGTATATTACTTTTGACGCGCGCATCATGTTGTGCACATGAACATTTATGCGAATTCCATGTCTGGCTGAGATTCTACGAACCTACTGCCTTTGTTAGCTGATCTCGAGAAGGGACGACCTGCTAACTACAGAACTTTTTGGGGCTCACTCACAGTACCATACTGCTACGACTCAGGAGTGCGCAACATCCTCTAGCTGGAACTACCCAAGGGCGTAACCGCTATCTGAGCCACGTATTTTAAGAATAGTATAGGGAAATTAGATATGAATAATAATAGGAATTTAGGTATAAAATTAGGATTAAGGCCCAGTTAGATGGTGATCACCGTAGGTTAGTTGCAGGCTGGTAGAAATTCCCTCATTTTCATTTAGTTTCATAAGAGAAGCCCAAAAGTTATTCCCATCATCTGAAAATTTAAGTTTATTTTCAAATTTGTGTATTTATTGAATTTTGTCATGTACCCGACGCTTACTGGCCACCGAATCATTTAAAATCTAATGTTTATTTGCCGAAATTTATTATTATTTTTTTTTAAATTAATTTTATTTGGGATTAAACAATTATGTTTTTACAGCCATGAGGTACAATATACATTACTTATCAAAAAATTAGTATGTTACTTCTTTTTAAACAATTCAAATTAAATCTATCTCTTCATGATTCAAAAACAACGGTTTTAAACGTTAAAAGTATACAGCGAAGTGATGAACCCGAAATTTATAGTTTACCGCCCGAATACCAGCACGTAAGTAAACACGCCGATTTGGTTAAGTTGCCGGCGATTAAGAATGCGATTTCATCTATGAAGCAACGACACCTAAAGCGTACAGTTTGGGTCACGTTAGACGAAAATATGAGCACTCATTCTTCTCCATAATGAATTTCATCCTACTGGCTGGTTGCCAAGGTTCACTATAAATGATAAACATGGGGTAACTAAGAAATGAATGTAAAGATGAGCACTCATCTTTAACCTTATCAAGATAATCGTGTGGTGGGATCAAGATTCGAGGTTCACCGACGTCTGTCAATAGTGTTTAGTTGGGCGATAGCCACGGTGTCGTCGAGGTCGGCTAGAGACTCTCGTCAAAGTTTATTTGCGTTTTTTTTGCATGTGTATTTTCAAAGTCTATTATTTATTGTCAATCCCGGATTCGAAACATTTGTTTTCGATTTCTTTTGTGTAATAAAAGCAATCGAAGCTTGTGTCCGTTTTTGGATTTCCCAAGAAGAACCCCAGAAACTTATATTTATATTACTTCTAATGATGAAATGAAACATACATTGATAAATTTTTATAGAATTTGAAGCAAGAACACATTCTAAATTTATTGGTCCTTTCAAAACTTGTGTTGCGGTCTCCATAAAACGTTGACGGTTATCAAGGAAGCGAGGGCATTCAATGATGATATGTTGTAACGTTTCTTTTGTGTCACATGTTGAGCATTGTGGTGAAATTTCCGAGTAAATTAAAATCAGGTATGAAGCGCAAATTCCATGTCCAGTTCGCAATCGACTTATGGTTTTGTACATTAATCTTTTCATTATCTTATTTTCGTGATGGAACCATGGGATTTTTTTTATTTTAGGGAATAATGAGCGGTAGTGAGATCCAGCGTGATAAGTTTCATGGAAAAGTTGAAATTTATAGTTTACTGTATCTTGGAATGATTGATTAAAATCTGTATATTTAATTTTTATATTGCTGATCGTCTGTAGTTTTGTTGCCTCTTTTGCCATTAGATCCACTTTTTCATTTCCTTTTATGCATGCATGTGCCTTAACCCATGTTAAAATAACTGTTTTATCATATCTTTCCAATTGTTTCAGTTTTTTAATGATCATGTATGTAAGATGGTCAATTTCAGATTTCATGTTGATGCATCGTAATTTTTTAATAACACTTAGAGCATCCGAAATTTATTTGTTTAGGAGATTGGTTCATTTCGAATTTATTGTTTATTTGTAGACATTACTTGTTCAGGAGATTGATCTGATTTTGAGTTATTTTATTATAGACGGGCAGTTTATTGACACATAATTGTTCTTCATCAATTTACCACCCTTGCCATAAGCATCCAAATTTCTGTAGGGGTAACAGGTACAACCATAAGGGGTTTTTCGTCCGCTATAACTTCGACTTGGTTCCTGAGACACTCATACAAACCTGAGACAAGCGGACTGGCGCCCAACACCACAAATTTTCCTCAAGTGACTCACCCCGTCTCCACTAGATTGCTCGCCGAAGGTACAGGACCTAGAGTTAGGTTTGTTCGCCAATTTTTTAAAATAGGGTGTTACAACATAAACCTAAAGATAGATAGTGTTGCTAAGTGTGCAGAAATTACCATAAAATGTTCAAGATTCGGGTGTAACAACGTTAGCTTGTGCTCTATACTGAAACCTGTGGGTAAAACTTGGGCAGTAATGATTTACCAAGTACGACACTTTTCTCAAGTATTCCAACTGATCCGTTTATTGTTACAGTCAACTAAAACTCGATTAGACTTGCTGATTTTCCCACAATTTTTTTCTAAAAAATTCAGAATTCTCTCTTGTTTTTTGTATATCAGACCTTCCCAAATAAAATGAGTCCGTAAGTGAGACTCAATGTCTATATAATCCATAAATCCTTGCTCTTATAAGAACCCTGAACTTTTCGATTGCTGAATAAATAACTCAATCTATCTGGGAATGTAAGTCAATTGATTGGGGAGTCATTGGGAACATGCTGATTGTTCTAATACTCATCTATATAGAATAAATGTGGTCCAATCGCCACAGTCTGTGGATCCGAATTTGAAAGATGGTCTTAATGAATTTCTTACCATTCAACAAATTGGTGATACAATTGTGTTATAAATTTTATTTTGTGCTTTATATTATGAACAAGTGCGCAACTTGTAATTCAGGCTGTATTAGCCTAAAAAAAAAATCAATCTATTACTAAACCTTGAAATGAACTTATATATCCTTATATAAAACATGGTCTTAATGATCCATTCAATCAAAAGGATAACACAGATATAACAATTCCTTTCAAGTATTCAGGGTTACAATCTAAATGAAATACTCGTGCACATTACGATGATCATAACAATAAAGCTAAAACTACAAAGAAGATCGTGCGTCGTACACAATATTCATAGTTATGGAATACGCAAGAGCTTACTTCAAGTTTATCACGCTTCCCCGTGACGAAACAGGTTTCAAAAGAATGTAGACTCCTAAATGTGCTTTTCTGAGCAAAATTAAGACATTCGTCACTTCTGCGGCGGTGTAAATACTTTCAACGGAAGATAAGTAACATGCGAAACAACTCGCTAACAGACAAGCCCCGGAAAACATCAGCGCCTTTAGCGGCCGAACAGGGCAATTAGGCGGAACAAGGATGTGTCAGGGCGTTCAGCATCATTAGCTTGGTAACCAAATAAAGATCAGAAAACCGGAGGAGGTCGGAGCGGACCTCCTCACAGCGTCCGCAACCTCGACCAGAAAAAACGTATATATATATCCTATCTTAAGTTCCTGGTTCCAGACGGGGCAATTCGGTTTCGGATTTCAGACAGACGAAAGTCTGAAAGAAACGAAAGTCGAGAATCATCGGTTTGACATATTCCAGTGAAGGGCGGCTATAAAAACAGCGTCCAAGGAGGGAAACCCTCGAGAAATATTACGACACTAAATAATTCCCATAAGTTTTGAAAGAACATATCACTTATGTTGACACAATAGTAATCCTGTTGGATTATGGTATCCGACAGGCAGACGTCCTCGTGGTAGGGTGACAGTATTTATTGTCTAGCTGTGGATACATAGTGTGCATTTAGCCTTCATGACCAGAGTGTCATTTGATGGAATGAAAGTATGTATTGGCATAAAAGTACCGAAAATATAGATGTGCCAGGCGGTTAAAATGTTCTTAGGAACATGAAACGTGCAGCATGCATCTTCAGATCTACAAGTACATATTATCAAATATATTATTAGAAATAATGTTTCATCTTATTTTTCGTAGAAATTCGCGAGTAGAACAACAGATATTTAGTTAAGTAAAGTAAAACACTT
>JAVIWC010006637.1:0-11532 GCA_031894815.1 Creontiades dilutus
GTCCAGAACTCCTGGAGTTTTAGGTGTAAGAAGGATTTCACGTTTGCGAATGCGCAGAGGCTACTATTGATCGGGGAATCTTGAAACTCGTAGGAACTCATCTACACATCGATCTGAACAAACCTTGGAAGTTTCATTGAGATTGGTCCAGAACTCCCGGAGTTATAAGTGTAACAAGGATTTCACGTTTGCGCATGCGCAGAGGCTACTATTGATCCGGGAATCATGAAACTTGTAGGAACTTATCTACACATCGAACTGAACAAACCTTGAATGTTTCATCGAGATTGATATAGAACTCTCGTAGTTATAAGTGTTACAAGGATTTCACGTTTGCGCATGCTCAGAGGCTTCTATTGATCCAATGATCATGAAACTCATAGGTTCTCATCTACACATCAAACTGAACTAACCTTAGAAGTTTCATCGAGATTGGTTGAGAACTCCTGGAGTTTTAGGTGTAAGAAGGATTTCACGTTTGCGAATGCGCAGAGGCTACTATTGATCAGGGAATCATGAACCTCATAGGGGCTCATCTACACATCAAACTGAACAAACCTTAGAAGTTTCATCGAGATTGGTCAAGAACTTCCGGAGTTATAAGTGTAAGAAGGATTTCACGTTTGCGCATGCGCAGAGGCTACTATTGATCAATGATGAAACTCATAGGTTCTTATCTACACATCAAACTGAACAAATCTTAGAAGTTTCATCGAGATTGGTATAGAACTCTCGTAGTTATAAGTGTAACAAGGATTTCACGTTTGCGCATGCGCAGAGGCTTCTATTGATCCAATGATCATGAAACTCATAGGTTCTCATCTACACATCAATCTGAACAAACCTTAGAAGTTTCATTGAGATTGGTTAAGAGCTGCTGGAGTTATAAGTGTAAGAAGATTTCACGTTTGCGCATGCGCAGAGGCTACTATTTATCCGGGAATCATGAAACTTGTAGGAACTTATCTACACATCGAACTGAACAAACCTTGAATGTTTCATCGAGATTGGTATAGAACTCTCGTAGTTATGAGTGTAACTAGGTTTTCACGTTTGCGCATGCGCAGAGACTACTATTGATCCGGGAATCATGAAACTTGTAGGAACTTATCTACACATCGAACTGAACAAACCTTGAATGTTTCATCGAGATTGGTATAGAACTCTCGTAGTTATAAGTGTAACAAGGATTTCACGTTTGCGCATGCTCAGAGGCTTCTATTGATCCAATGATCATGAAACTCATAGGTTCTCATCTACACATCAAACTGAACAAAGCTTAGAAGTTTCATCGATATTGGTCCAGAACTCCTGGAGTTTTAGGTGTAAGAAGGATTTCACGTTTGCGAATGCGCAGAGGCTACTATTGATCGGGGAATCTTGAAACTCGTAGGAACTCATCTACACATCGATCTGAACAAACCTTGGAAGTTTCATTGAGATTGGTCCAGAACTCCCGGAGTTATAAGTGTAACAAGGATTTCACGTTTGCGCATGCGCAGAGGCTACTATTGATCCGGGAATCATGAAACTTGTAGGAACTTATCTACACATCGAACTGAACAAACCTTGAATGTTTCATCGAGATTGATATAGAACTCTCGTAGTTATAAGTGTTACAAGGATTTCACGTTTGCGCATGCTCAGAGGCTTCTATTGATCCAATGATCATGAAACTCATAGGTTCTTATCTACACATCAAACTGAACAAATCTTAGAAGTTTCATCGAGATGTGTCGAGAATTTCCGGAGTTATATGTGTAAGAAGGATTTCACGTTTGCGCACGGGCAGAGGCTTCTATTGATCCAATGATCATGAAACTCATAGGTTCTCATCTACACATCAAACTGAACAAACCTTAGAAGTTTCATCGAGATTGGTATAGAACTCTCGTAGTTATATGTGTAAGAAGGATTTCACGTTTGCGCACTGGCAGAGGCTTCTATTGATCCAATGATCATGAATCGATAAATAAAATAATAAAAATAAATCACTTGCACTTTCTTTATTAATAATTAAAACCGAATATATAGAGGAACGAGAGAGAGAAGGCGGGCGGGAGCAACAGTAAGAAATGAAAGAATGATTAGATTGATAACATGAATACTAATCAGATAAAACCAAATCCTTATACGACTGGTAACATAAAGCTCGTATCCTAACACGCCCCCTCAATTTTGATGTCAATATCAGTCTTATCGATATCACATAAACAAAACATTGATATCACAATTGGTAAAACGTAAACAAATAACAAACAATGAAAAGTTAATACTTTATAAAATATATAATATAATATTGCAAAATTGGATAAAAGATTTTTAGAGTTTACAAGATCATTTGACTATCTGATCACGAAAATAAATAAACTTTTCTGTGCCGAGTGGTTTTGTCATAATATCCGCACAGTTTTCATTAGTTGAAATATACTCAATTTGAATTTCATTTTTGGAATAAAGATCCTTGATAAAATGGTATTTGATTTCTATATGTTTACCTCGTTTAGAGTTCTCCCATGTCTTCATCATTGAAATAGCACTGACGTTATCTACGTTTAGCAAAGCACTTACATTTTGAATTTTTCCACTAAACTCTCCTAGAACACCTTTCACATTCACTAGTTCCTGAGCTGCGGCGCCAGCTGCTATGTACTCAGCTTCCATCGACGACAACGCAACTGAAGTTTGTTTTCTTGAGTGCCAAGCTACTAGATTCCTACCATGAAAAGCTACAAAGCCGCTCACACTTTTCCTCGACTCTTTATCACCTGCCCAATCAGCGTCGCTCATCCCAACTAATCTGCCATCTCCCTGGGCAAACATCAAACCTTTTGATATGGTATGATGAAGGTACCTCAGAATCCGTTTACTGGCGTTGAAGAGTTGACCAGTGGGTTTGTCAAGGTAACGAGCGAGGAATGACACACTATAGGCGACGTCCGGTCTTGAAATTTGAGAAATGTACATCAATGAACATACAAGCCGGCGGTAGGGCAGATCTAGGTCCACTTCAGCTTCCTCTCGATTGAATGACACTTCCATCGGGGTTTTTACACTTCTACATTGTTCCATACCGAATTCTTTAGTTAAGCGTTCTAACATTTTCGATTGAGTGATGTGCAGGTTGTCCTTGGTACGTGTTATTTCCATTCCCAAAAAACTTTTCACTTCACCGAGGTCTCTAACTTGAAACTCGTTGTGTAGCTCCTCGAACAGTCTGTTTACACTCTTATCACTGCCTGTGATAAGTGCGTCGTCAACAAATAAAACCAAAAATACGTCGTGCTTCGTATATAAACAGAAGTCGTATTTCGATCTGATAAATCCAAGCTTTTCCATTACTTCGTTGAATTTGACATTCCAACATTTAGGAGAATTTCGCAAACCATAAAGCGCTCGATTCAATTTGAATGTTTTCGAGTTACTGTTTACTCCATCTGGTCGCTTTATATACACATTATTATCTAGTGAACCGTTCAGAAATGCCGTTGGTACATCGATTTGACGAAGTTTCCAGCTCATTTGCACTGCTTGTGAGAGTAGAATTCTTACTGTTGACATCCGACATACTGGTGCGTAGCTGTGTTCCATTTCTCCGTATGGTACCTGGAATCCACGAGCTACTAGTCGGGCTTTAGGGGTTCCGTCTTCTTTTCTTCTAAACACCCAGCGAGTATCTATCGCTACTTCGCCATTTGGAAGTTGGGCTGGAGTCCAGGTGTTGAGTTTTTCGTGAGATGAGAGTTCGCTATTTATAGCTTCTTTCCACTCTGGATCCTTCCTCGCTTCTTGGTAGCTTGCTGGTTCAGTATTAGAGGATGATAGTAGACAGAAGGCTTCATAAAGCTCATAATCACTTAGTTTGGCTGGAGCTTTGATGGTACGTCCGGAGTATGATTGTATCTTTTTCTGAGTTTGCTGATCAGCTGTTGCTTTCGATGTTGTCTTCTCCCCCTCTTTTCGTTGTTTGTTTTGTTCTTCTTTTGTGTCACTCACTCCGTCAGGTTTTTCTTCTCTTTCCGGTTGTTCTTCCTCATCTGTAGGACATTCACGCGACGCAGCTTCCTCATCATCCGACCTCAGGTAAATGTTTTCAACTTCATTTTTCAAATTTTGTAAATTTTCGAATTCCATTACAGTTTCATCAAATTTTACGTCTCGTGAACGAATTATTTTGTTTTCAGAAGGTAGGTACAATCGGTATCCTCCTCCACAGTATCCCATCATTACTGCTTTTTGAGCTCTTGGTTCTAATTTGTTTCTTCGTGGAAGAACTACATGCCAAGCACGTGATCCGAAAATTCGAAGTTTTCTGAAATCACTTCGCCCATGCCAGATTAAAGCTGGTGTTTGGCCTTTTTTGAGAGCACTCGTTGGGGATCTATTTAATTCGTACGCTGAACATTTTGCTGCCTCCCCCCAAAATTCCTTTGGAATTTTTGAGTCTATAATTTTGGTTCGCACCATGTTCAAAATTGTTTGATTCATGCGCTCGATCTTGCCTGCCATTTGTGGGCTGTAGCTCATGGAGTATTCAAGCTGAATTCCGTTTTGAGCTGCGAAATTTTTCAAATTTGAAGATCTGAATTCACCACCGTTGTCGAATCTGATCTTTTGAACAGGAACACCATGTTGGGTATTGACCAGCTTGACAAATTGAATTAAATTGTTTTCGGCCTCGCTCTTATTTCGTAGCAGTCGAATAACAATAAAATGTGAAAAATCATCTAGGATGATCTGCATGTACCTTTCTTCCATGTTGGTCTCTGGTGAGATTGGTCCGCATAAATCGGTCCATATAAGTTGTCCTATGGCTGTGGTTTGATTTTCGTTAGTTTTGAACGGAGGGCGCTTCAATTTTCCTTCCATGCAGCTGGAACATTTGTTTTTCGGGATTTTCAAACCCAATTGACGCAATGAGTCGTAGCTGAGGTGACCGAATCTTCTATGCCATGTGTCTTCGGCAATATGACACTCATATTTGTTTGTAGTGGCTCTCAAAATGTAAAGATTTTGTTGTTTTTTGCATTTCAACACAAAGTCGGGTCCTTTTATCTGCATACAGTCACTGTCAACCACCAACTGGTACCCCTTTTCTGTCAATTTTGAAACCGACAGGAGATTGTGCTTGATGTCCGGAACTATTATTGCCTCTATATTTACAGGCCGATCACCAATATAGGCTGAAATTGTACCGACCTTATTGGCTCTGATTATCTGCCCGTTGGCAATGTTGATCGATACTTGGTGATCCAATAGTCGAACATTTTTCATTTTTGATTCGAGTTCGCCCATCACAAAGTTATTAGTAGCTCCTGAATCAAGCACGAAAATTATTTCATTTTCATCATGCTCCCGCTGTGTTAAATTTGCTGCATATAAAACTATGGCCTGATCTGCTAAGTTGGCTTGATTACGGTTCTGGTTTTGGTTGAAATTTTGTTGAAAATTGTTTTTCTGCTGGTAAGGTTGTTGGTTATGCCCAACATTCCCGCGACCACCCCTCCCACGTCCACGTCCGCGACGTCCACCGCGACCATATCCACGACGCGAGTAGTTGGAAGGCGGATGGTTTGCTGCCTTGAAACTTGTTTCTTGATCAGGCGCATTTATTTCTCGGGTATTCAGCTTTATTTCGTGGTCCAATAATCTAGCTTTCACGAAATCAATTTTCACATCAGACACCGTCTCGAGAGCAGTCACGACAGAGTCGTACTTCGAGGGTAGAGAGAGGAGCAGATGACAAATACGATCGCTATCATCAATCTTCGATCCAAGTTCTCCCAACTGACGAATAATAGAGTCAAACTTTAGAAAGTGATCCTCGAGATGATCGTCCGCACCAGATCTGAGATTGAATAATTGCCTCCACAAGGTAAGTTTTGCAAATGAACTTGTTCGTGCAAAGATTTTCTGTAAGGCCTGCAACTGTGCTAGGGCTGATTTGCAGTCTTTTATGAGGTCTAAATGTTTATCACTTATCCCTTGGATAATTATGGATTGTGCCTTGGCATCCTTCAGTAGATATGCTTTTATTGCAGCTTCTTGATCCTTCTCTTCGGGTGGTTTTGCGCCATCGGCGACAACTTCGTCGCATTGTTCTTTCCTCAGTATTGAGATAATTCGGAAACGCCAATTATTAAAATTGGTTGCAGCTAGGACTGGTATACTAGTCATTGTAGAACTTGACATCTTTGTCTTCTCGATTTCGAGGAAGTCCGCGGCAACGTGGTGTGACAACGTGATTCGCGTGTAGCGAGGTTAGATTTGGATTGCCAAATTTCATCCACTTTCATCTGCGAATATCCACGAAATTTCGCGCACACAGGGCCTATAACCTATTACGGGATTCCGGGGTCGATAAATAAAATAATAAAAATAAATCACTTGCACTTTCTTTATTAATAATTAAAACCGAATATATAGAGGAACGAGAGAGAGAAGGCGGGCGGGAGCAACAGTAAGAAATGAAAGAATGATTAGATTGATAACATGAATACTAATCAGATAAAACCAAATCCTTATACGACGAAGTTTCATTGAGATTGGTTGAGAGCTGCTGGAGTTATAAGTGTAAGAAGGATTTCACGTTTGCGCATGCGCAGAGGCTACTATTGATCCGGGAATCATGAAACTTGTAGGAACTTATCTACACATCGAACTGAACAAACCTTGAATGTTTCATCGAGATTGGTATAGAACTCTCGTAGTTATAAGTGTAAGAAGGATTTCACGTTTGCGCATGCGCAGAGACTACTATTGATCCGGGATCATGAAACTCTGACGTTCTCATCTACACATCAAACTGAACAAACCTTAGAAGTTTCATCGAGATTGGTCCAGAACTTCTGGAGTTATAAGTGTAAGAAGGATTTCACATTTGCGCATGCGCAGAGGCTACTATTGATCCGGGAATCATGAAACTGGTACGAACTCATCTACACATCAAACTGAACAAACCTTGGAAGTTTCATCGAGATTGGTCAAGAACTTCCGGAGTTATATGTGTAAGAAGGATTTCACGTTTGCGCACTGGCAGAGGCTTCTATTGATCCAATGATCATGAAACTCATAGGTTCTCATCTACACATCAAACTGAACAAACCTTAGAAGTTTCATCGAGATTGGTATAGAACTCTCGTAGTTATGAGTGTAACTAGGTTTTCACGTTTGCGCATGCGCAGAGACTACTATTGATCCGGGAATCATGAAACTCGTAGGAACTCATCTACAGATCGAACTGAACAAACCTTGAATGTTTCGTTGAGATTGGTCCAGAACTCCCGGAGTTATATGTGTAACAAGGATTTCACGTTTGCGCATGCGCAGAGGCTACTATTGATCAGGGAATCTTGAAACTGGTAGGAACTCATCTACACATCAAACTGAACAAATCTTAGAAGTTTCATCGAGATTGGTCAAGAACTTCCGGAGTTATATGTGTAAGAAGGATTTCACGTTTGCGCACGGGCAGAGGCTTCTATTGATCCAATGATCATGAAACTCATAGGTTCTCATCTACACATCAAACTGAACAAACCTTAGAAGTTTCATTGAGATTGGTTGAGAGCTGCTGGAGTTATAAGTGTAAGAAGGATTTCACGTTTGCGCATGCGCAGAGGCTACTATTGATCCGGGAATCATGAAACTTGTAGGAACTTATCTACACATCGAACTGAACAAACCTTGAATGTTTCATCGAGATTGGTATAGAACTCTCGTAGTTATAAGTGTAACAAGGATTTCACGTTTGCGCATGCGCAGAGGCTACTATTGATCAGGGAATCTTGAAACTCGTAGGAACTCATCTACACATCGAACTGAACAAACCTTGGAAGTTTCATCGAGATTGGTCCAGAACTCTGGAGTTATAAGTGTAACAAGGATTTCACGTTTGCGCATGCGCAGAGGCTACTATTGATCAGGGAATCTTGAAACTCGTAGGAACTCATCCACACATCGAACTGAACAAACCTTGAATGTTTCATCGAGATTGGTCGAGAACTCCCGGAGTTATAAGTGTAACAAGGATTTCACGTTTGCGCATGCGCAGAGGCTACTATTGATCCGGGAATCATGAACCTCATAGCGGCTCATCTACACATCAAACTGAACAAACCTTAGAAGTTTCATCGAGATTGGTCCAGAACTTCTGGAGTTATAAGTGTAAGAAGGATTTCACATTTGGGCATGCGCAGAGGCTACTATTGATCAGGGAATCTTGAAACTGTTAGGAACTCATCGACACATCAAACTGAACAAACCTTAGAAGTTTCATCGAGATTGGTCAAGAACTTCCGGAGTTATATGTGTAAGAAGGATTTCACGTTTGCGCATGCGCAGAGGCTTCTATTGATCCAATGATCATGAAACTCATAGGTTCTCATCTACACATCAAACTGAACAAACCTTAGAAGTTTCATCGAGATTGGTCAAGAACTTCCGGAGTTATATGTGTAAGAAGGATTTCACGTTTGCACACGGGCAGAGGCTTCTATTGATCCAATGATCATGAAACTCATAGGTTCTCATCTACACATCAAACTGAACAAAAACCTTAGAAGTTTCATCGAGATTGGTATAGAACTCTCGTAGTTATGAGTGTAAGAAGGATTTCACGTTTGCGCATGCGCAGAGACTACTATTGATCCGGGAATCATGAAACTCGTAGGAACTTATCTACACATCGAACTGAACAAACCTTGAATGTTTCATCGAGATTGGTCCAGAACTCCCGGAGTTATATGTGTAAGAAGGATTTCACGTTTGCGCATGCGCAGAGGCTACTATTGATCCGGGAATCATGAAACTTGTAGGAACTTATCTACACATCGAACTGAACAAACCTTGAATGTTTCATCGAGATTGGTATAGAACTCTCGTAGTTATAAGTGTAACAAGGATTTCACGTTTGCGCATGCGCAGAGGCTTCTATTGATCCAATGATCATGAAACTCATAGGTTCTCATCTACACATCAAACTGAACAAACCTTAGAAGTTTCATCGAGATTGGTCCAGAACTCCTGGAGTTATAAGTGTAAGAAGGATTTCACGTTTGCGCATGCGCAGAGGCTACTATTGATCGGGGAATCTTGAAACTCGTAGGAACTCATCTACACATCCATCTGAACAAACCTTGGAAGTTTCATTGAGATTGGTCCAGAACTCCCGGAGTTATAAGTGTAACAAGGATTTCACGTTTGCGCATGCGCAGAGGCTACTATTGATCCGGGAATCATGAAACTTGTAGGAACTCATCTACACATCGAACTGAACAAACCTTGAATGTTTCATCGAGATTGGTATAGAACTCTCGTAGTTATAAGTGTAAAAGGGATTTCACGTTTGCGCATGCGCAGAGGCTACTATTGATCAGGGAATCTTGAAACTCGTAGGAACTCATCTACACATCGATCTGAACAAACCTTGGAAGTTTCATTGAGATTGGTCCAAAACTCCCGGAGTTATAAGTGTAACAAGGATTTCACGTTTGCGCATGCGCAGAGGCTACTATTGATCAGGGAATCTTGAAACTCGTAGGAACTCATCCACACATCGAACTGAACAAACCTTGAATGTTTCATCGAGATTGGTCGAGAAATCCCGGAGTTATAAGTGTAACAAGGATTTCACGTTTGCGCATGCGCAGAGGCTACTATTGATCCGGGAATCATGAACCTCATAGGGGCTCATCTACACATCAAACTGAACAAACCTTAGAAGTTTCATCGAGATTGGTCCAGAACTTCTGGAGTTATAAGTGTAAGAAGGATTTCACATTTGCGCATGCGCAGAGGCTACTATTGATCAGGGAATCTTGAAACTGTTAGGAACTCATCGACACATCAAACTGAACAAACCTTAGAAGTTTCATCGAGATTGGTCAAGAACTTCCGGAGTTATATGTGTAAGAAGGATTTCACGTTTGCGCACTGGCAGAGGCTTCTATTGATCCAATGATCATGAAACTCATAGGTTCTTATCTACACATCAAACTGAACAAATCTTAGAAGTTTCATCGAGATTGGTCGAGAACTTCCGGAGTTATATGTGTAAGAAGGATTTCACGTTTGCGCATGGGCAGAGGCTTCTATTGATCCGGGAATCAAGAAACTTGTAGGAACTTATCTACACATCGAACTGAACAAACCTTAGAAGTTTCATCGAGATTGGTATAGAACTCTCGTAGTTATGAGTGTAACAAGGTTTTCACGTTTGCGCATGCGCAGAGACTACTATTGATCCGGGAATCATGAAACTCGTAGGAACTCATCTACACATCAAACTGAACAAATCTTAGAAGTTTCATCGAGATGTGTCGAGAATTTCCGGAGTTATATGTGTAAGAAGGATTACACGTTTGCGCATGCGCAGAGGCTACTATCGATCCGTGAATCATGAAACTTGTAGGAACTTATCTACACATCGAACTGAAGAAACCTTGAATGTTTCATCGAGATTGGTATAGAACTCTCGTAGTTATAAGTGTAACAAGGATTTCACGTTTGCGCATGCGCAGAGGCTTCTATTGATCCAATGATCATGAAACTCATAGGTTCTCATCTACACATCAAACTGAACAAAGCTTAGAAGTTTCATCGATATTGGTCCAGAACTCCTGGAGTTTTAGGTGTAAGAAGGATTTCACGTTTGCGCAAGGATTTCACGTTTGCGCAGAGGCTTACTATTGATCGGGGAATCACTGGAGTTTAAGTTGTCCGTGAATTAATTTTCACTTTCGTTGCGCGGTTTTCGGTGCAAGTTTTCCCGGACTTCCGTGAATTTCTCTTCCCATCAGCTGCTGCCACCTCGCGGTAGAAGAAAGGAAAAATCAAGACCACGTTTTCCGGATTCCTTTGTTCTTACTTTGTCTGCCACCATCGCCGCATCTTCGTCTCTCGCTCTACCGTTTCTCAACATCTCGCCATCGTCGAATTATTATAAAGAAAGTATTGTTGACTGCGTTTATGATCTTCACAACGAGTTGCTGGAGAGAACTGAATCAAACCCTAGATTTGTTTCATCCGAGTTGGATTCTGCCTTCCTTCCTCTCACCTCAGCCCTTACCTCGTGTCGTACTACCCGACAGGATAATGAAGAGTTCCTTCCCTATTTTGATCAGTTTTAGGTCGGAGCCAGAGACTTCGAACAATCCCGTTTTCCCGACGATTACCCGTGGGAAAGTGATATCCAACTTCCTGGACCTTCCCGTCTCACTTCCTTGGGAACTAAATTCGTACAAATCTAGAGAAGTACCATCTAGCTATTTTGTTATTTTTCCACGGCCGTCGGAAATAGGAAACATTAACCTTACCGTATATGTATTTCCGGTTGGATATATCTGTGACAAATCCCCTGAGTTGATTTATACAAATTTTGCAGTTGCGATTTTATTTTATTTATTTTCCTTAATAAAACATTATAGTTTTACAATCAATTTCGTTTCCTTGCTCTACCATTTTACCTTTAAAGTCAAGGGTACAATTAATTTAATTTCCTTTGGGTTCATCCCCACTTAAAATCAAATTTCC
>JAVIWC010006638.1:0-11352 GCA_031894815.1 Creontiades dilutus
ACGGACTTCGAATTCGTGTTCAGCACCCCGAAAAACCCCTTAGAGAGTAGGTTTGAAAGGGATTAAACAGAGATAATTTTTGAGCAATTTTGATGAAAAATCGCGAAAATAACCATGAAGGAAGCGTTTTATCGAAAAACGGACTTCGAATTCGTGTTCAGCACCCCGAAAACCCCTTAGAGAGTAGGTTTGAAAGGGATTAAACAGAGATAATTTTTGAGCAATTTTGATGAAAAATCGCGAAAATAACCATGAAGGAAGCGTTTTATCGAAAAACGGACTTCGAATTCGTGTTCAGCACCTAACCATGAAGGAAGCGTTTTATCGAAAAACGGACTTCGAATTCGTGTTCAGCACCCCGAAAACCCCTTAGAGAGTAGGTTTGAAAGGGATTAAACAGAGATAATTTTTGAGCAATTTTGATGAAAAATCGCGAAAATAACCATGAAGGAAGCGTTTTATCGAAAAACGGACTTCGAATTCGTGTTCAGCACCCCGAAAAAGGGATTAAATAGAGATAATTTTTGAGCAATTTTGATGAAAAATCGCGAAAATAACCATGAAGGAAGCGTTTTATCGAAAAACGGACTTCGAATTCGTGTTCAGCACCCCGAAAACCCCTTAGAGAGTAGGTTTGAAAGGGATTAAACAGAGATAATTTTTGAGCAATTTTGATGAAAAATCGCGAAAATAACCATGAAGGAAGCGTTTTATCGAAAAACGGACTTCGAATTCGTGTTCAGCACCCCGAAAACCCCTTAGAGAGTAGGTTTGAAAGGGATTAAACAGAGATAATTTTTGAGCAATTTTGATGAAAAATCGCGAAAATAACCATGAAGGAAGCGTTTTATCGAAAAACGGACTTCGAATTCGTGTTCAGCACCCCGAAAAACCCCTTAGAGAGTAGGTTTGAAAGGGATTAAACAGAGATAATTTTTGAGCAATTTTGATGAAAAATCGCGAAAATAACCATGAAGGAAGCGTTTTATCGAAAAACGGACTTCGAATTCGTGTTCAGCACCCCGAAAAACCCCTTAGAGAGTAGGTTTGAAAGGGATTAAACAGAGATAATTTTTGAGCAATTTTGATGAAAAATCGCGAAAATAACCATGAAGGAAGCGTTTTATCGAAAAACGGACTTCGAATTCGTGTTCAGCACCCCGAAAACCCCTTAGAGAGTAGGTTTGAAAGGGATTAAACAGAGATAATTTTTGAGCAATTTTGATGAAAAATCGCGAAAATAACCATGAAGGAAGCGTTTTATCGAAAAACGGACTTCGAATTCGTGTTCAGCACCCCGAAAAACCCCTTAGAGAGTAGGTTTGAAAGGGATTAAACAGAGATAATTTTTGAGCAATTTTGATGAAAAATCGCGAAAATAACCATGAAGGAAGCGTTTTATCGAAAAACGGACTTCGAATTCGTGTTCAGCACCCCGAAAAACCCCTTAGAGAGTAGGTTTGAAAGGGATTAAACAGAGATAATTTTTGAGCAATTTTGATGAAAAATCGCGAAAATAACCATGAAGGAAGCGTTTTATCGAAAAACGGACTTCGAATTCGTGTTCAGCACCCCGAAAACCCCTTAGAGAGTAGGTTTGAAAGGGATTAAACAGAGATAATTTTTGAGCAATTTTGATGAAAAATCGCGAAAATAACCATGAAGGAAGCGTTTTATCGAAAAACGGACTTCGAATTCGTGTTCAGCACCCCGAAAAACCCCTTAGAGAGTAGGTTTGAAAGGGATTAAACAGAGATAATTTTTGAGCAATTTTGATGAAAAATCGCGAAAATAACCATGAAGGAAGCGTTTTATCGAAAAACGGACTTCGAATTCGTGTTCAGCACCCCGAAAACCCCTTAGAGAGTAGGTTTGAAAGGGATTAAACAGAGATAATTTTTGAGCAATTTTGATGAAAAATCGCGAAAATAACCATGAAGGAAGCGTTTTATCGAAAAACGGACTTCGAATTCGTGTTCAGCACCCCGAAAACCCCTTAGAGAGTAGGTTTGAAAGGGATTAAACAGAGATAATTTTTGAGCAATTTTGATGAAAAATCGCGAAAATAACCATGAAGGAAGCGTTTTATCGAAAAACGGACTTCGAATTCGTGTTCAGCACCCCGAAAACCCCTTAGAGAGTAGGTTTGAAAGGGATTAAACAGAGATAATTTTTGAGCAATTTTGATGAAAAATCGCGAAAATAACCATGAAGGAAGCGTTTTATCGAAAAACGGACTTCGAATTCGTGTTCAGCACCCCGAAAACCCCTTAGAGAGTAGGTTTGAAAGGGATTAAACAGAGATAATTTTTGAGCAATTTTGATGAAAAATCGCGAAAATAACCATGAAGGAAGCGTTTTATCGAAAAACGGACTTCGAATTCGTGTTCAGCACCCCGAAAACCCCTTAGAGAGTAGGTTTGAAAGGGATTAAACAGAGATAATTTTTGAGCAATTTTGATGAAAAATCGCGAAAATAACCATGAAGGAAGCGTTTTATCGAAAAACGGACTTCGAATTCGTGTTCAGCACCCCGAAAACCCCTTAGAGAGTAGGTTTGAAAGGGATTAAACAGAGATAATTTTTGAGCAATTTTGATGAAAAATCGCGAAAATAACCATGAAGGAAGCGTTTTATCGAAAAACGGACTTCGAATTCGTGTTCAGCACCCCGAAAACCCCTTAGAGAGTAGGTTTGAAAGGGATTAAACAGAGATAATTTTTGAGCAATTTTGATGAAAAATCGCGAAAATAACCATGAAGGAAGCGTTTTATCGAAAAACGGACTTCGAATTCGTGTTCAGCACCCCGAAAACCCCTTAGAGAGTAGGTTTGAAAGGGATTAAACAGAGATAATTTTTGAGCAATTTTGATGAAAAATCGCGAAAATAACCATGAAGGAAGCGTTTTATCGAAAAACGGACTTCGAATTCGTGTTCAGCACCCCGAAAACCCCTTAGAGAGTAGGTTTGAAAGGGATTAAACAGAGATAATTTTTGAGCAATTTTGATGAAAAATCGCGAAAATAACCATGAAGGAAGCGTTTTATCGAAAAACGGACTTCGAATTCGTGTTCAGCACCCCGAAAAACCCCTTAGAGAGTAGGTTTGAAAGGGATTAAACAGAGATAATTTTTGAGCAATTTTGATGAAAAATCGCGAAAATAACCATGAAGGAAGCGTTTTATCGAAAAACGGACTTCGAATTCGTGTTCAGCACCCCGAAAACCCCTTAGAGAGTAGGTTTGAAAGGGATTAAACAGAGATAATTTTTGAGCAATTTTGATGAAAAATCGCGAAAATAACCATGAAGGAAGCGTTTTATCGAAAAACGGACTTCGAATTCGTGTTCAGCACCCCGAAAAACCCCTTAGAGAGTAGGTTTGAAAGGGATTAAACAGAGATAATTTTTGAGCAATTTTGATGAAAAATCGCGAAAATAACCATGAAGGAAGCGTTTTATCGAAAAACGGACTTCGAATTCGTGTTCAGCACCCCGAAAAACCCCTTAGAGAGTAGGTTTGAAAGGGATTAAACAGAGATAATTTTTGAGCAATTTTGATGAAAAATCGCGAAAATAACCATGAAGGAAGCGTTTTATCGAAAAACGGACTTCGAATTCGTGTTCAGCACCCCGAAAAACCCCTTAGAGAGTAGGTTTGAAAGGGATTAAACAGAGATAATTTTTGAGCAATTTTGATGAAAAATCGCGAAAATAACCATGAAGGAAGCGTTTTATCGAAAAACGGACTTCGAATTCGTGTTCAGCACCCCGAAAAACCCCTTAGAGAGTAGGTTTGAAAGGGATTAAACAGAGATAATTTTTGAGCAATTTTGATGAAAAATCGCGAAAATAACTATGAAGGAAGCGAGAGTAGGTTTGAAAGGGATTAAACAGAGATAATTTTTGAGCAATTTTGATGAAAAATCGCGAAAATAACCATGAAGGAAGCGTTTTATCGAAAAACGGACTTCGAATTCGTGTTCAGCACCCCGAAAAACCCCTTAGAGAGTAGGTTTGAAAGGGATTAAACAGAGATAATTTTTGAGCAATTTTGATGAAAAATCGCGAAAATAACCATGAAGGAAGCGTTTTATCGAAAAACGGACTTCGAATTCGTGTTCAGCACCCCGAAAACCCCTTAGAGAGTAGGTTTGAAAGGGATTAAACAGAGATAATTTTTGAGCAATTTTGATGAAAAATCGCGAAAATAACCATGAAGGAAGCGTTTTATCGAAAAACGGACTTCGAATTCGTGTTCAGCACCCCGAAAAACCCCTTAGAGAGTAGGTTTGAAAGGGATTAAACAGAGATAATTTTTGAGCAATTTTGATGAAAAATCGCGAAAATAACCATGAAGGAAGCGTTTTATCGAAAAACGGACTTCGAATTCGTGTTCAGCACCCCGAAAAACCCCTTAGAGAGTAGGTTTGAAAGGGATTAAACAGAGATAATTTTTGAGCAATTTTGATGAAAAATCGCGAAAATAACCATGAAGGAAGCGTTTTATCGAAAAACGGACTTCGAATTCGTGTTCAGCACCCCGAAAAACCCCTTAGAGACCCCTTAGAGAGTAGGTTTGAAAGGGATTAAACAGAGTTTATTTTGAGCAATTTTGATGAAAAATCGCGAAAATAACCATGAAGGAAGCGTTTTATCGAAAAACGGACTTCGAATTCGTGTTCAGCACCCCGAAAAACCCCTTAGAGAGTAGGTTTGAAAGGGATTAAACAGAGATAATTTTTGAGCAATTTTGATGAAAAATCGCGAAAATAACCATGAAGGAAGCGTTTTATCGAAAAACGGACTTCGAATTCGTGTTCAGCACCCCGAAAAACCCCTTAGAGAGTAGGTTTGAAAGGGATTAAACAGAGATAATTTTTGAGCAATTTTGATGAAAAATCGCGAAAATAACCATGAAGGAAGCGTTTTATCGAAAAACGGACTTCGAATTCGTGTTCAGCACCCCGAAAAACCCCTTAGAGAGTAGGTTTGAAAGGGATTAAACAGAGATAATTTTTGAGCAATTTTGATGAAAAATCGCGAAAATAACCATGAAGGAAGCGTTTTATCGAAAAACGGACTTCGAATTCGTGTTCAGCACCCCGAAAAACCCCTTAGAGAGTAGGTTTGAAAGGGATTAAACAGAGATAATTTTTGAGCAATTTTGATGAAAAATCGCGAAAATAACCATGAAGGAAGCGTTTTATCGAAAAACGGACTTCGAATTCGTGTTCAGCACCCCGAAAAACCCCTTAGAGAGTAGGTTTGAAAGGGATTAAACAGAGATAATTTTTGAGCAATTTTGATGAAAAATCGCGAAAATAACCATGAAGGAAGCGTTTTATCGAAAAACGGACTTCGAATTCGTGTTCAGCACCCCGAAAAACCCCTTAGAGAGTAGGTTTGAAAGGGATTAAACAGAGATAATTTTTGAGCAATTTTGATGAAAAATCGCGAAAATAACCATGAAGGAAGCGTTTTATCGAAAAACGGACTTCGAATTCGTGTTCAGCACCCCGAAAAACCCCTTAGAGAGTAGGTTTGAAAGGGATTAAACAGAGATAATTTTTGAGCAATTTTGATGAAAAATCGCGAAAATAACCATGAAGGAAGCGTTTTATCGAAAAACGGACTTCGAATTCGTGTTCAGCACCCCGAAAAACCCCTTAGAGAGTAGGTTTGAAAGGGATTAAACAGAGATAATTTTTGAGCAATTTTGATGAAAAATCGCGAAAATAACCATGAAGGAAGCGTTTTATCGAAAAACGGACTTCGAATTCGTGTTCAGCACCCCGAAAAACCCCTTAGAGAGTAGGTTTGAAAGGGATTAAACAGAGATAATTTTTGAGCAATTTTGATGAAAAATCGCGAAAATAACCATGAAGGAAGCGTTTTATCGAAAAACGGACTTCAGAATTCGTGTTCAGCACCCCGAAAAACCCCTTAGAGAGTAGGTTTGAAAGGGATTAAACAGAGATAATTTTTGAGCAATTTTGATGAAAAATCGCGAAAATAACCATGAAGGAAGCGTTTTATCGAAAAACGGACTTCGAATTCGTGTTCAGCACCCCGAAAAACCCCTTAGAGAGTAGGTTTGAAGGATTAAACAGAGATAATTTTTGAGCAATTTTGATGAAAAATCGCGAAAATAACCATGAAGGAAGCGTTTTATCGAAAAACGGACTTCGAATTCGTGTTCAGCACCCCGAAAAACCCCTTAGAGAGTAGGTTTGAAAGGGATTAAACAGAGATAATTTTTGAGCAATTTTGATGAAAAATCGCGAAAATAACCATGAAGGAAGCGTTTTATCGAAAAACGGACTTCGAATTCGTGTTCAGCACCCCGAAAAACCCCTTAGAGAGTAGGTTTGAAAGGGATTAAACAGAGATAATTTTTGAGCAATTTTGATGAAAAATCGCGAAAATAACCATGAAGGAAGCGTTTTATCGAAAAACGGACTTCGAATTCGTGTTCAGCACCCCGAAAAACCCCTTAGAGAGTAGGTTTGAAAGGGATTAAACAGAGATAATTTTTGAGCAATTTTGATGAAAAATCGCGAAAATAACCATGAAGGAAGCGTTTTATCGAAAAACGGACTTCGAATTCGTGTTCAGCACCCCGAAAAACCCCTTAGAGAGTAGGTTTGAAAGGGATTAAACAGAGATAATTTTTGAGCAATTTTGATGAAAAATCGCGAAAATAACCATGAAGGAAGCGTTTTATCGAAAAACGGACTTCGAATTCGTGTTCAGCACCCCGAAAAACCCCTTAGAGAGTAGGTTTGAAAGGGATTAAACAGAGATAATTTTTGAGCAATTTTGATGAAAAATCGCGAAAATAACCATGAAGGAAGCGTTTTATCGAAAAACGGACTTCGAATTCGTGTTCAGCACCCCGAAAAACCCCTTAGAGAGTAGGTTTGAAAGGGATTAAACAGAGATAATTTTTGAGCAATTTTGATGAAAAATCGCGAAAATAACCATGAAGGAAGCGTTTTATCGAAAAACGGACTTCGAATTCGTGTTCAGCACCCCGAAAAACCCCTTAGAGAGTAGGTTTGAAAGGGATTAAACAGAGATAATTTTTGAGCAATTTTGATGAAAAATCGCGAAAATAACCATGAAGGAAGCGTTTTATCGAAAAACGGACTTCGAATTCGTGTTCAGCACCCCGAAAAACCCCTTAGAGAGTAGGTTTGAAAGGGATTAAACAGAGATAATTTTTGAGCAATTTTGATGAAAAATCGCGAAAATAACCATGAAGGAAGCGTTTTATCGAAAAACGGACTTCGAATTCGTGTTCAGCACCCCGAAAAACCCCTTAGAGAGTAGGTTTGAAAGGGATTAAACAGAGATAATTTTTGAGCAATTTTGATGAAAAATCGCGAAAATAACCATGAAGGAAGCGTTTTATCGAAAAACGGACTTCGAATTCGTGTTCAGCACCCCGAAAAACCCCTTAGAGAGTAGGTTTGAAAGGGATTAAACAGAGATAATTTTTGAGCAATTTTGATGAAAAATCGCGAAAATAACCATGAAGGAAGCGTTTTATCGAAAAACGGACTTCGAATTCGTGTTCAGCACCCCGAAAAACCCCTTAGAGAGTAGGTTTGAAAGGGATTAAACAGAGATAATTTTTGAGCAATTTTGATGAAAAATCGCGAAAATAACCATGAAGGAAGCGTTTTATCGAAAAACGGACTTCGAATTCGTGTTCAGCACCCCGAAAAACCCCTTAGAGAGTAGGTTTGAAAGGGATTAAACAGAGATAATTTTTGAGCAATTTTGATGAAAAATCGCGAAAATAACCATGAAGGAAGCGTTTTATCGAAAAACGGACTTCGAATTCGTGTTCAGCACCCCGAAAAACCCCTTAGAGAGTAGGTTTGAAAGGGATTAAACAGAGATAATTTTTGAGCAATTTTGATGAAAAATCGCGAAAATAACCATGAAGGAAGCGTTTTATCGAAAAACGGACTTCGAATTCGTGTTCAGCACCCCGAAAAACCCCTTAGAGAGTAGGTTTGAAAGGGATTAAACAGAGATAATTTTTGAGCAATTTTGATGAAAAATCGCGAAAATAACCATGAAGGAAGCGTTTTATCGAAAAACGGACTTCGAATTCGTGTTCAGCACCCCGAAAAACCCCTTAGAGAGTAGGTTTGAAAGGGATTAAACAGAGATAATTTTTGAGCAATTTTGATGAAAAATCGCGAAAATAACCATGAAGGAAGCGTTTTATCGAAAAACGGACTTCGAATTCGTGTTCAGCACCCCGAAAAACCCCTTAGAGAGTAGGTTTGAAAGGGATTAAACAGAGATAATTTTTGAGCAATTTTGATGAAAAATCGCGAAAATAACCATGAAGGAAGCGTTTTATCGAAAAACGGACTTCGAATTCGTGTTCAGCACCCCGAAAAACCCCTTAGAGAGTAGGTTTGAAAGGGATTAAACAGAGATAATTTTTGAGCAATTTTGATGAAAAATCGCGAAAATAACCATGAAGGAAGCGTTTTATCGAAAAACGGACTTCGAATTCGTGTTCAGCACCCCGAAAAACCCCTTAGAGAGTAGGTTTGAAAGGGATTAAACAGAGATAATTTTTGAGCAATTTTGATGAAAAATCGCGAAAATAACCATGAAGGAAGCGTTTTATCGAAAAACGGACTTCGAATTCGTGTTCAGCACCCCGAAAAACCCCTTAGAGTAGGTTTGAAAGGGATTAAACAGAGATAATTTTTGAGCAATTTTGATGAAAAATCGCGAAAATAACCATGAAGGAAGCGTTTTATCGAAAAACGGACTTCGAATTCGTGTTCAGCACCCCGAAAAACCCCTTAGAGAGTAGGTTTGAAAGGGATTAAACAGAGATAATTTTTGAGCAATTTTGATGAAAAATCGCGAAAATAACCATGAAGGAAGCGTTTTATCGAAAAACGGACTTCGAATTCGTGTTCAGCACCCCGAAAAACCCCTTAGAGAGTAGGTTTGAAAGGGATTAAACAGAGATAATTTTTGAGCAATTTTGATGAAAAATCGCGAAAATAACCATGAAGGAAGCGTTTTATCGAAAAACGGACTTCGAATTCGTGTTCAGCACCCCGAAAAACCCCTTAGAGAGTAGGTTTGAAAGGGATTAAACAGAGATAATTTTTGAGCAATTTTGATGAAAAATCGCGAAAATAACCCTGAAGGAAGCGTTTTATCGAAAAACGGACTTCGAATTCGTGTTCAGCACCCCGAAAAACCCCTTAGAGAGTAGGTTTGAAAGGGATTAAACAGAGATAATTTTTGAGCAATTTTGATGAAAAATCGCGAAAATAACCATGAAGGAAGCGTTTTATCGAAAAACGGACTTCGAATTCGTGTTCAGCACCCCGAAAAACCCCTTAGAGAGTAGGTTTGAAAGGGATTAAACAGAGATAATTTTTGAGCAATTTTGATGAAAAATCGCGAAAATAACCATGAAGGAAGCGTTTTATCGAAAAACGGACTTCGAATTCGTGTTCAGCACCCCGAAAAACCCCTTAGAGAGTAGGTTTGAAAGGGATTAAACAGAGATAATTTTTGAGCAATTTTGATGAAAAATCGCGAAAATAACCATGAAGGAAGCGTTTTATCGAAAAACGGACTTCGAATTCGTGTTCAGCACCCCGAAAAACCCCTTAGAGAGTAGGTTTGAAAGGGATTAAACAGAGATAATTTTTGAGCAATTTTGATGAAAAATCGCGAAAATAACCATGAAGGAAGCGTTTTATCGAAAAACGGACTTCGAATTCGTGTTCAGCACCCCGAAAAACCCCTTAGAGAGTAGGTTTGAAAGGGATTAAACAGAGATAATTTTTGAGCAATTTTGATGAAAAATCGCGAAAATAACCATGAAGGAAGCGTTTTATCGAAAAACGGACTTCGAATTCGTGTTCAGCACCCCGAAAAACCCCTTAGAGAGTAGGTTTGAAAGGGATTAAACAGAGATAATTTTTGAGCAATTTTGATGAAAAATCGCGAAAATAACCATGAAGGAAGCGTTTTATCGAAAAACGGACTTCGAATTCGTGTTCAGCACCCCGAAAAACCCCTTAGAGAGTAGGTTTGAAAGGGATTAAACAGAGATAATTTTTGAGCAATTTTGATGAAAAATCGCGAAAATAACCATGAAGGAAGCGTTTTATCGAAAAACGGACTTCGAATTCGTGTTCAGCACCCCGAAAAACCCCTTAGAGAGTAGGTTTGAAAGATTAAACAGAGATAATTTTTGAGCAATTTTGATGAAAAATCGCGAAAATAACCATGAAGGAAGCGTTTTATCGAAAAACGGACTTCGAATTCGTGTTCAGCACCCCGAAAAACCCCTTAGAGAGTAGGTTTGAAAGGGATTAAACAGAGATAATTTTTGAGCAATTTTGATGAAAAATCGCGAAAATAACCATGAAGGAAGCGTTTTATCGAAAAACGGACTTCGAATTCGTGTTCAGCACCCCGAAAAACCCCTTAGAGAGTAGGTTTGAAAGGGATTAAACAGAGATAATTTTTGAGCAATTTTGATGAAAAATCGCGAAAATAACCATGAAGGAAGCGTTTTATCGAAAAACGGACTTCGAATTCGTGTTCAGCACCCCGAAAAACCCCTTAGAGTAGGTTTGAAAGGGATTAAACAGAGATAATTTTTGAGCAATTTTGATGAAAAATCGCGAAAATAACCATGAAGGAAGCGTTTTATCGAAAAACGGACTTCGAATTCGTGTTCAGCACCCCGAAAAACCCCTTAGAGAGTAGGTTTGAAAGGGATTAAACAGAGATAATTTTTGAGCAATTTTGATGAAAAATCGCGAAAATAACCATGAAGGAAGCGTTTTATCGAAAAACGGACTTCAATTCGTGTTCAGCACCCCGAAAAACCCCTTGAAGGAAGCGTTTTATCGAAAAACGGACTTCGAATTCGTGTTCAGCACCCCGAAAAACCCCTTAGAGAGTAGGTTTGAAAGGGATTAAACAGAGATAATTTTTGAGCAATTTTGATGAAAAATCGCGAAAATAACCATGAAGGAAGCGTTTTATCGAAAAACGGACTTCGAATTCGTGTTCAGCACCCCGAAAAACCCCTTAGAGAGTAGGTTTGAAAGGGATTAAACAGAGATAATTTTTGAGCAATTTTGATGAAAAATCGCGAAAATAACCATGAAGGAAGCGTTTTATCGAAAAACGGACTTCGAATTCGTGTTCAGCACCCCGAAAAACCCCTTAGAGAGTAGGTTTGAAAGGGATTAAACAGAGATAATTTTTTAGCAATTTTGGAGATAATTTTTTGAGCAATTTTGATGAAAAATCGCGAAAATAACCTGAAGGCGTT
>JAVIWC010006639.1:0-11660 GCA_031894815.1 Creontiades dilutus
TTCTCTATCGATGATGCAAGGGCCAATAGTATCGGATATAGATAGTTAGTGACCAATATTTTTTCCGAAATTTCGGTGTATTATTCAATAATAAACCATTGTAATCGCCCTTGAAAAAAAATTGTAACCCCCCCTGAAAATTCCATGGTTTATGTTTCAAAGGGTGTAGAATCCAAATCTGCAATAAAAATGAAAACGCACGATTTCTCCCAAACGGCTGAAGCAAAAAAGCTGACATTTTCAGGAAAAATCCATGTTGGTCCGTCGACGACCCAATTCTTTAGCCAGCTCTCTCACTTAATTTAAAGTGCCCTTTAAGGGTTGTTGAAGTTTTGTAAAATCCCTAAAAACCTAAAAAAAAGTCAAGGCGGCCTAAATGTGTATTCTTTTTGAAGAACACTCCACAGGGAATCGAATGAGCCCCTCCCCAGGTCCGTAGCTCAAACTATTCCCGATGTATGGCCCGATTTATGGTGCCAACATTTGCGTTATTTTGGTTCATTAATGTTTTTGTGTTGATATCAGTAACCTAGTGATGCAGTGATGTAGTAATGTGGATACTGGAGTGAACTCCTGAAAGGCTTTGTACCCGATACACGGATTGAAGCATTCCCGTAATTTTCAGGAAAACGCTGCAAATTCTTTCACTGGGGTTTATTATTCAATTGGCTTGTGTTCATGATTTGAATTTCTACTAAGCTTTGGAGTGTGCGTTTCACAGGTGATAGAGCGATTATTGAATTTCAGGAGATATGCATAGAGCACGTGAATCTGTTCTCAACCAAAATACCTATTTGGATTGATCAGTTGATCATATTTGTGTGCCTCCTGAAATTCAATAATCGCTGTATTACCTGTGAAACACGCACACTCCAAAGCTTAGTAGAAATTCAAATTATAAATGCAAGCCGAATGAATGAAATTGAATAATAAACCCCAGTGAAAGAATTTGCAGCTTTTTTACTCAATTAATTTTACTAGAACCTTACAAATCTTACACAGTAAAAGTGATCAAAGCTCTTTGCATAGCTCTAGCCCCATAACACCTCCTCTCTAGTTACCTTCGATTTCCAGAGCTTCGAGGACATTGAGTTGTGCTTGAATCTCTCCCTCGCTCGCCTGAACTTGTTCTAGAATGTCCTCGAAACTATACGTCCTGATTTCGTCGGTCTCTTCGGCGGGGTCGATCTCATTCTCCGGGCCGTTGTACGGCCGCGCGGATAACAGCGTTCGAAGTCTTCACGATATAGAAAAGATATAAAAAGTACAAATTTCAGTCTAATACCAAATACTTTCTGTACTGAGTAATAAATATCATACAGTACAATATAAACCACATAGCTTTGGGCTCCCCAAAAATGCAACTCAGTTCCTCAGAGAAAAAAAAAACATCCTAAATCAATCCTTTCACAGTCCGGAACCTGGAATATTGATCTCCAACCTGCAACCTGACAGAATAGCTTTTTGCTTCCGAGTCTACCAAGGTAGCGGAAGCATTGTTTTCACTTTCGGAATGTGAAAATTTTTTTGTCTACAAAATCAAAAATTCCACTCGCATTTTGCGTTTTAGACCTTTCTGAGCAATTTTGGTTCCGTGTCTGTCTGTCAGCAAACCCTTGTTACGGGCAAAACTACACGAAGTTATAGTCCGATTTTGATGACATTTTCAGGGATTGTGTGGGTTGGGGTGTAGATGGTCCCTTATAAGTTTCATGACCACCAGATCAATAGTAGCCTCTGCGCATGCGCAAACGTGAAATCCTTGCCATAAGCATAACTCCGGGAGTTCTTGACCAATTTCGATGAAATTTTCAGGGATTGTTCGGACTTATTAGGTATATTTTATAGTTTGTTCAATAGTTGAACATGCCTACCTTTATTTTCTCAAGTTACGCTCCTACATAACAATAAATTTACCCTAATTCAACATTTACTTCTCCTAATTGAAAGAAGTTCTTTAGTCAATAATAATTTTCAATGATCTATACAGTCATGTTATGGATACGAGGAAGCTACGTGCCACACCCACTTGGCAGACGTTTTTTATCATAACCTGACATCCATGTTTTCCTTAAGCTAAGTTTACTTGAGTTATAAATTACACTCAATCGAACATCTCAATCAGAGTAAGTTGCCTCAACGTCAACACAGCAATCGTCACTCGCATTTGTATTGTCCCCCAATAAACTCGTTTTTATTGGAATATTAGTTAGTTTTCAATTTCTATTTCACGCTTAGTTCTGATTCGGATGATGGGTGCTACTGTCGGAATTGTGAATCACCAAAACACACGTCTACTAGAATAATAGAGACATTTTGGTGCAGTTTTTCGACAACGTTGAAGGTACAGTTTGAAGAAAAATGCAGACTGCGCATGCGTGACGTCCCGTCCGTCATGCAAGCCGTCATGACGAACCGTCTGAAATCAGCAGTAACATAACCTTCCATATTTATAACCCATTTTACCTATTTCTCATATTCAGTTTTCGGCATCGTACAAGTTTTTTCGCACGCGGTCCGTGTTGTTTGTCAACAATCCACAAAATACAACTCCAACTCAATAACACAAACTTCGATCCTCAATAACGTAGAGGTGAGTAGTGAGTGAGTCACCTTGTCTAAAAGAACTTCTCTTCCAATTGAACTTGTCCCAAATGACCTGCTGAAGGAAGACCTGCAGTTCATCACAAGACGTTTGCGACAGCATGGCTCCCCGTGGCCGATATTCGAACTACTCAGACGGTCGAGAACTTTTTGTGGAAGTTCGAGACCTGCAGGTCGCAAACTCTCTTGCTGAGGAGTCTTGGCTCAAGATAACCGTTCACTCTCCTTACCTAACAACCTGGGCAGGTCGCCGTTCCTTTACAGCTGATTCTACTATTCAAATAAAATTTATTCACGAGGACTCGGAAAATGAGCTCGTTTTGGTACCTATCATTGTTTTACTCAGAGGTACTCATGTAAGGAGTACAGTAGACGTCTGTCATCTAGCGAACCCTGACTGTGCACGAAGATACTTGATACAGGTCCCATTTATTCCCAAAGTGAATTGTGGAGCAAACTGTAAGTCGCATTCATCCACAGAGTGAACTGGTGAACTTCTCCCACTGACCTTGTCTTTAGACTGAGTGACCTGCAGAGAGTCTACTCCCTCGGGTGACCTGGGTTTACACACCTCTACAATAACGACAGTATGCAACTTGCAATGAACGTTGACGTCACGTTAAACGTGACTTCAACGGCCGGCAGCCTGGATGCTATTCATCATGGAAATGTTAGCATCCAACTGCTCGGCTCAACTCGGCGATCACGGTTTCCTAGTCGTCCTAACTTGTCAAATCTCCCCAGATTTAAATTGATATGTTCTCACCTTCCCATTCGTGGTTTGATTTTCTTCAGTTCGAAATATTCGCCATAAACGCCGACAATCCTCTTCTCTTCTATTTCTCCTTCCATTTTATCGGAATCTTCCATTTGCGCTCTTTTCATACGCTCGTTATCCGGGATGTCTTCCGCCATTTTGAGTCCAGGCACCAATAAAAGCGAATTTGATGTTTCCGCACCCTGGAATAAAACACAATTGTTCGTCTATTAGTGAACTTTTGCAGTAAATCAAATATTTGAATTCATACAGAAAAGGACCCACCACACCTGCGATAATTGTCATTTATATTTGTTGTAATATAATAACGATTTTAATTTCTACGATCCTGAACGCACATTTGCAGGGAAACTAGACGAGATGGACGAAAAATTCCGACTGATTTACTCTCAGAAAAAACGCTACAAATTCCTTCACTGGGGTTTATTATTCAATTGGCTTGCGTTCATGATTTGAATTTTTACTAAGGTTTAGAGTGTGTGATTATTGAATTTCAGGAGATATGCATAGAGCACGTAAATCTGTTCTCAACCAAAATACATATTTGGATTGATCAGTTGATCATATTTGTGTGCCTCCTGAAATTCAATAATCGCTCTATCACCTGTGGCACACTGCAAATTTCAATTTTACTCAATCGGCTTGCGTTCATGATTTGAATTTCTACTAAGCTTTGGAGTGTGCATGTTTTACAGGTGATAGAGCGATTATTGAATTTCAGGAGATATGCATAGACCACGTAAATCTGTTCTCATCCAAAACACCTATTTGGATTGATCAGTTGATGATATTTGTGTACCTCCTCTACATCAGTCTACCCTAGGCTACATCGTTTAAATTTGGATTTGGGGAGGTTTTAACGCAATACGAGTGCTAAAGGACTTGATAAATTATAGATGTTTTTATTGTGGGGGGGTATTGAGGTTCAATAAAAAACGCTGCAAATTCTTTCACTGGGGTTTATTATTCCATTGGCTTGCGTTCATGATATGAATCTGTACTAAGCCTTGGATTGTGCATGTTTCACAGGTGATAGAGCGATTATTGAATTTCAGTAGATATGCATAGAGCACGGAAATCTGTTCTCGACCAAAATACCTATTTGGATTGATCAGTTGATCATATTTGTGTGCCTCCTGCAACATCGGTCTACCTTTGGCTACATCGTTTAAATTTGGATTTGGGGAGGTTTTAATGCAATACGAGTGCTAAAGGACTGGATAAATTATAGATGTTTTTATTGTGGGGGGGGGGGGGGGTTGAGGTTCATTAAAACGCTGCAAATTCTTTCACAGGGGTTTGTTATTCAATTGGCTTGCGTTCATGATTTGAATTTCTACTAAGCTTTGGATTGTGCATGTTCCACAGGTGATAGAGCGATTATTGAATTTCACTAGAGCACGTAAATCGATCAACTCTCAATCCAAATAGGTATTTTGGTTGAGAACAGATGATCACGTGCTCCGTCATATCTCCTGAAATTCAATAATCGCTCTATCACCTGTAAAACACGCACACTCCAAAGCTTAGTAGAAATTCAAATCATGAACGCAAGCCGATTGAATAATAAACCCCAGTGAAAGAATTTGCAGCGTTTTTTTTCTCTGTTCATAAGTGTGATCATTTAAGAACCGGACCTGAGATTCCTGTCTTACTTCCCTGTCATGCACCCATTCATTCTTACAAGCATGGTTTTCTAACGGCAAGTGCCTAATTGTGAGTTTATGCATCTTGTACACAGTTTCTACAATAGTTCTACGAAATTCTGCACAGTTTCTACAATAGTTCTACACAGTTTCTACAATTGTTCTCACTTTGAGGTCGAAAGTCTGATCTGAAGTGCACACGACGGCTTTGTCCGTCGGTTTGCCTCGAACGCACAGCTCGCCGCCGCCTTCCAAATGTGCCAACAAAGCGGCGTCGCATTCCAACAATTTGTACTCGGGGAAATCGGACGAAAAATACAAAACTTGACTGACGCACTTCAAATCACCTGTACAACAAAATAGGCGAATTTTACGGAATGCCAAATTAAAATTGATCAAAAGTGTTAAAGACGCCGCACTGTTAAGAATGGGAGTTCTTACTTTGACATCTAGAGTGGACAAGACACGATATGGAGTCTTGTGGCGCCAATTTCGATAATAATAATAATAATAAATTTTTATTGTCCTTCAAAATTTACCAGGTTTACAATTTAAATAAGTTCCAATACATAGGACCGTGCTAGAAAGCATTACAAATTCTGAGCTCTAGCACGGAGTTGCATATTATAGCTTTTCCAAGTCGAATTGAGAATTTTCCAAGTCAAATTGAGAATTTTCCAAACCAAATTGAGAATTTTCCAAACCAATTTGAGAATTTTCCCAAACCAATTTGAGAATTTTCCAAATCAATTTGGGAATTTTCCAATCTAAGAAACTTTCACTACTAAAAAGGAAGAGGAAGTTTTCCAAACCGAATTGACAATTTTTTAAGGCAATCCAAGACTTTTGAAAACAAAATTAGTAAAGAAAATGGAAGAATAGCCCTTTACGAACAAATTAACATTGAAATCATAAAGACAAAATGAACGAAGAATATTTTATAAAAATTAACTTAACTCTTGTTAAGAACAGAACAAATCGAGGCCACTATGCGTTTGCCAACGAAAATTTTTTTTATTTCAATGTTAATTTGTTCGTAAAGTGCTATCCTTTCATTTTGCTTCACTAATTTTGTTTTCAATAAAAGTCTTAGATTGCCTTAAAAAATTGTCAATTCGGGTTGGAAAACTTCTTCCTTTTTAGTAGTGAATGCTTCTTAGATTGGAAAATTCTCAAATTGATTTGGAAAAATCTCAATTCGACTTGGAAAATTCTCAATTCGACTTGGAAAAGCTATATATTGCATCAATAATCAACTTCAAAATAATAACCTTTACTTGTCTTCAGAATTAATTGAAAAGTTTTTTTTTTTAAATTCCTTCTTCACCTTTTGGTTTATTATTCAATAATAAACCATTGTAATCGCTCTTGAAAAGAAAAAACAATTCTAACCCCTCCCTGAAAATTTCACGGTTTACGTTTCAAAGGGTGTAGAATCCGAATCTGCAATAAAAAATTTTCCGGCCGTCCGCCGTACGCACGAATCTCCGAAACGTCTGGAGCATAAAAATCTGAAATTTTCAGAAAAATCCATCTTGCAAGTCCGAAAACGCCCCAATTCTTGAGGTAGGTAGTCCATCAGTAGTTAGTTGGTTACTGTGTGGTTTATCGTGTGCAGTACTTGGCGGAGATTGCGTCGCTGGATCACAGGTTGACTGCGTAGATGACGGTTCCTCGGACTGATTGGTCGACTGGACGGGAGGCGAGTCTCCTGAGCGAGGTGGTTCGTCCAAACCACTCTCTCTCTTGGCACATGGGGCCAAGTGGCGGAGAGACACTGACGTTTCCCGGCCGTCAGGCAGCCGAAAGAAGGCGTATTCTGGATTTGCCTCGATTAACTCCACTTGTTGCACCGCAGGCTCGTATTCTGAAAGTCGTTCAAATCTTCTCATTAAGATAGGGCCAGGAGTCAGCAACCAAAGAAGCAATAGCCGATCCATGATGAGATCGCCGTTGGTGAACAAACATTCGCTCGTGTGGTGTGGCGTTGGTTGAAGTGCACAACAGGGACCGAATACTGTGAAGAGCGTTGTCAAGCACGAGCTGCCATTGCGTCAACTTCATGTTTTGACTTCGAAGAGCTAGTTGAATGGTCTTCCAAATAATGCCGTTGTAACGCTCTGTCTGCCCATTTCCCTGTGGATTGTAGGGAGTGGGAAGAAGATACATCACTACAGGGAAACGCGAAGGGGAAGCGAGAATATTCGTCAACCACTGTTAGTATGTATTTGTTTTGGTTCGAAGATGGGAGTGGCCCTTTAAAGTCAATGTTCAATCTCTCGAAGGGAGAGGTAGCTTTAATGAGGTGTCCTTCGTGACGCGCATATCGAGGCTTCAGTTCTGCACAAACTTGGCATGCTTGCGAAATTTTCCTGACTTCCTCAAGCGAAAAGGGAAGATTCTTAGCACGTATCCAATGTAACATTCTTGTAATGCCAGGGTGGCAGAGTGAACTGTGGATTTCTGAATTGAAGGAGTTGTCAATGTTGAGCACACCCTTGAGAAGGCATCTGCTGCAGCATTTTCTTTTCCTGGTCTGTAGGATATGTTGAATGTGAAGCTGGCTAGCTCCAAACGCCACCTTGTTATTTTCTCATTTTTTATTTTATTTGCTATTTTGGAATCAAAAATAAATGATACTGCTTGTTGATCTGTGAGTAGCTGAAAATGCCGTCCAAGAAGGAAATGTCGCCACTCTCTGAGAGCCTCAACAACCGCGTAGGCCTCCTTTTCAACTGACGAGTGCCTTTTCTCAGATTCCGATAACGTCCTAGAAAAGAACGCTACTGGCCGATGACACTGCGTTAATGTAGCTCCAATAGCTCCTTGGGAAGCATCTGTCTCTACTACTAGTAGCTCATCTGGGTTCAAACTAACGATAGATGCTTTCATGATTTGGCGTTTAATATCATCAAAAGCTGACTGAGCTTGTTCAGAAAGCGGAAAGTTTTTGCATCTAAGAAGTGGCTGAAGTTTTTCTGAATACATAGGGATCCAGCGGGAATAGTGCGCAAATAGTCCAAGGGCCCTTTGCAGTGCCGCTGTATTATCTGGAAGAGGCAGGTTGACAAGGGGCTTCATACGGTTGCGATCAGGTCGAATGGTATTGTTTTCAATTTCGAAACCCAGAATATGTATGTTTTGTAGGCCGAATTTCGATTTCTCTTTGTTAATTGTCAACCCATATTTAGCCACAGCTTCGAGAAACCTCTTCAGATTCACGTCATGGTCCTTTTGCGTTACTCCACAGATTGTGACGTCATCTAAGTAAGCAAACGTACCCGCCAAGCCCTCTTTATGAATAATTTCATTCATGACTCGCTGAAAACCTGCAACTCCATTCGTGACCCCGAAAGGGATTCTTCGGAACTGATACAGGTGGCCGCAAGCCTCAAAGGCTGTGTACGGTTTATCTTGTTCTAGAATTGGAATCTGATGGTAGGCACTTTTTAAGTCTACTGTGCTGAAGTGAGAATATGTAGCTATTTTTCTCACCAGAGTATCAATATTAGGAACCGGGTAAGCATCAGGGTGTGTAAATCGATTTATGGTCCTCGAATAGTCAATGCACATACGTTTTTTTTTGTGATCACCATCTACTATAATGACCTGAGCTCGCCAAGGTGAATGACTGGTTTCGATGATACCCTCTTTCATCATTTGCTGAACTTCCTGTTCAATAAATTTTTCCTCACACTCTGGACGTTTTCTAGATTTGATTGCTATTGGTTTGCAGTTTTGAGCTAAATTGGAAAAGAGCCTGGCAGGGGGAACTGATGCCGCTGCTAGAGCGCAAATAGAAAGCGGTGATTTCCCTCCTCCGAAAGTAATGTTGACTTGCGAATGCTGCTGAAGAATGTCATGCCCTATTAATACATCCGAACAAAGATTTGGGAGTACAAAAAGACGTACCTTAGAATATGAGTTGTTTAATAGCTCCAATTTAACGTAACAACACCTGTTTACTGTAGTGCACAGAGACGTGGAGGCCATCGAAACAGAGCTTTTTGTGTGCTGGAATGAGAATTTGTTTGAGAGAGCAAATGCCTGATTGATGTAACTATCTGAGCTACCTGTGTCGATCAAGCAGTCAGAAGGAATGCCATTCACATGGGCTACTACAGTGGTTTTTCTCAAGCCTAGGGCAGCAGACGCAAGAATAGATGCAGACGATGAATGGGTTCCGGATGGATCCTCGGCTTCGTATTCCTGTGTGGACAATGAAGCGGCTTGGAATTCTTTCTTAGGTGACCGACAAACTACTGCATAATGTCCAATTTTACCACAGGCTCGGCATTTGGCAACCTGTGCCGGACAATCTGATCTAGAATGTCGACCCAACCCACAAAAATAGCACTTACGACGAAAGCTGTTCTCGCGCATTGGCTGCTTTAGAGAAGCATTCAGGGAAAGATCTGTCAATGCTCTCAATGTGTTGTCACTGCTTTCATACGACTTGGACTGACGTATAGCCGACTCGAGTGTTACTGCTTGAGTTTTGGCTTCGTCTAAAGAAAGAGTTTTGTTTTCCAACAGTCTTTGTCGCATAGATGGATTCAGCAATCCTCTGATGAACGCATCGCGAATATACTGTGAACGGTGTTCGTCCGCGGTAACAGCGGCGAAACTGCAGTCCCTACTTAGCTCCTGTAGAGCAACTAAATACGGTTCTACCAACTCATCAGGGCGTTGTTTTCTGGTAGCGAGCTGATGTCGCGCAAAAATTACGCTTTTTGGTTTCACAAAGAGAGTTTTTAAAGTCTCAATGGCTTCCGAGTAAGTAGAACACTCAGAAATATGCATGTACAAGCTCGGAGTCAAATGATTTATTAGAACAGAAAGCTTTACCTCGTCATCATCTTTATCTTCATCTTCAGCAGCTGCCATGTAGTTTTGTAAGGTCCGGTACCAGTATGTCCATTGCTGAGATGCATCCGGTGCGTTCGGGTCTGCTTGCAATTTATCAGGGCGCAGTACTTTCTTCATTCTAGGTAGGAACCTTTTCTTTTCTTAAGTGAATTAAAATGTGAAGAAATAGAGAGAAGTGTACCTTAATTAGGCTTTAATTCACTTAAGAACGCGACATGAATAATGAGACAATTGAAATTAGAAATTTAGGTTTGCGGAATCCATGACGATGAATCATCAACAATAATAATAATAATAAACTGAATCAAGTTTATAATGGAGCTAGTTACACAGTTTTGGTTTTTTTCAAACGTTTTCTTGCTTAAAAAGATTGAAAACCTTTTTAAGGAACAGTACGTGGGATCGACGAGTCTGGCCCTGAAGGCAGCAATTTACCCTTCCACAATTAGTGCAGAAAAAGTTATGGACATTGTCACAAAGGAAAATTTGTTAAAAGTATTATAAAAATTCATTAGTCAATTTTCAAATTTGTTCTTTTAAAAAATAATTTTTCTTTTTACTGGTAAACTTTTAAAACCCTATGAAAATGAGAGAGAGAGAGAGAGAGATTGATTGATTGATTGATAGCGTTTATTTAACGACCAGGGATGGTTAGGGCTGTATAGCCCTCTCTTCCACCAACCCTGGATTCAAATAACATAATATACATCCTCTAACAATCGCTCAAGTATACATTCAAAATCATTTACAAACAAAAGGTAAGTACTTCAAATTAATCATAATTTTAAATTTAATATGGTACTTCAATTAAGTTAATATTTTTTATAAAAAGAGTATCAATAATAAACATAAGGTGAGAGCTTCGTAATTATTATAATTTGACTTTTCATTATTTAGATTATTTTACATTTTAGACTTCATATTTAATTTTAGTTTCAAGTTTATTTATATTTAATTTATGATTATTTTTAGTCTTAAATTTTAGTTATAGTCAAATGAAGTTTTACACTCACATTATTCGTAATAATTTAATATTCTAACTCGTAATTACATCCAATATTCTATTTCGGTTTTACATTTCAATTATTATTCATTAAACATTTTACATTTTAGTTAATAATCAATATTTTTTACACAAATCTGTGAGAAGATACGTAAATTAATTTCTTGTTTCGAGAATTTATCGTTAATTATAAATATCTAGTAATTTTTCTTTAAAATTATTTCTAAATGTTTCCACTTTCTGTTTCAAATCAAACAAACTTACATTAGCATTATATATTCCAGTAGCTTGCATAACAAAAGACCTACCAAAAACAGATGTCTTATGCGTTGGTATTTGTAGCAACTTAGCTTTTCTTGTGTTTTTTTCATGTATTTGATCCATGAAAGTGAATTCTTGGAAAAGGTAATCAGGATTGCGGAATTTCAAAATTTTGAATAGCATAACCGCAATAGCTAACTTCTTTCTTTCGGATATTTTTAACCAACCTAATTTACGATATGCTGGTGTGACATGATCGTCTATTTTCATCAGGTAAACTTTTAAAACCCTATGAAAATGAAATAAAAATCAATTAACAATTACTGATTTGAGCCCTCCCCGAAACGAAATCCTGGCTATGGCCCTGGTGGGGGGTCCCATTGCTAAAATCTGAAGAGAGAGAGAGAGAGAGAGAGAGAGAGAGAGAGAGAGAGAGAGAGAGAGAGAGAGAGAGAGAGAGAGATCATTTATTTAGCCACCTGGGGAAAATTAGGGCCAT
>JAVIWC010006640.1:0-11572 GCA_031894815.1 Creontiades dilutus
GTTAAGCAGAGAGGTATTAACGCAAAATTAACTGAATCGAAAAGCACAATACTCACTATTTAATAAAACACAAGAGAACAATTTATAAGACGTACAAAACGAAACTAAAGACAGAACACGAGTGATAGTAGAAATGCTAAATACAAGCGGGAAAGTTCGTTGGACAATCAATGGCTACGTAGATCACTATCCTTATATGTACAAAGAGTATAGAATACAGAAGATAACATTACAACACTCCTCCTTGATCGAGTAACCATGAACAACGATCCATACTTCAAAAACTGGCTCCATGAAATCACAAACAACAATGTTCAAGAAGAAATGTTATCACATCCTATCAATCTTATCAAAAGGACAAAAAAAAAAAAACAAACAAGTTCAACATTCGACAACTTAGATAAATAATCAAATTTACATCAGTTGAAACACAATCGTATGTAAACCAAATTATTCGTTCTAAAACTGACACATCCATATAACATCAATAAATTCTGTTGTCTCTGCTCATGAACCTGACAATCCTACACCTTTCGCACAAGTAACCAATTTATTTTTAGGAACTGGTTTAGTGAGGAAATCTGCTAACATATTAGCAGTAGGTGCGTAGGTTACGACAATTATATCTTCTTTAATTTTCTCCCTTACAAAATGGTATCTTACCCTAATATGCTTCGTGCGATAATGTTTACTTTCGCCGTCAGCGATTCTTATTGTGCTCTGATTGTCACAAAAAAGGGTGATAGGACCGCGATCGAAATAGAAATTTAACTTGTCAGAGAGTTCTATTGTTAAGTAGCGCAAGAAAATTGCCTCTTTACATGCCTCGCTGAGGGATACATATTCTGACTCAGTTGTGCTTACCGCGACGGAGGTTTGTTTTTTACAGCTCCACGAAATCGCTCCTTTGTTCAATATAAACACATTACCACTGAATGATTTTGAATCTGACTCATCATTAGCAAAATCGGCGTCACTGTACCCAACTAGTTTGTTGTCTACACCATTAAAACATATACCATGGCTTTTAGTGCCTTGAATGTAACGCAATAATCTCTTAACAGCTAACCAGTGATTTTGAGAATGTTTAATATTGAATTGACTTAAAAAGTTCGTGGCAAAGCACAAATCTGGTCTCGAAACTACACACAAGTACATGATAGACCCTATTGCTTCTTGGTAAGGACAATCATATTCATTCTCTTTATCATCAATCAATATTTTGGCGTTATCTAAAGGTGTGCTTACAGGCTTGCTGTCGCTCATACCAAATCTATCCAGTATTTCCTCTGCATACTTTTCTTGGGAAATACGCAATTGTCTCTTATTTCGGTTGCGAGTAATCTTTATACCTAGGAAATGTTCAACTGGCCCTAGATCTTTGATTTTAAACATAGAACCTAATTTTTGTTTAACTTTGTAAGCCTCTGTTTTATTTTCGTAAAAGAAGAGAAAATCATCTATGTATAAGCCAATAATCATTCTATTATTCTTCTCGTTACGCGTAAATATACAAGTTTCATGCTCTGATTCAACAAATCCTAGCGAAATTAGACATTTTTTAGCTAATTTACACCAAACATTACTTGACTGCTTTAGCCCATAAATTGACTTTTTTAACAAACATACCTTTCTTTTACCTTCGGATACCACAAAGCCGTCAGGCTGTTCCATATAAATGGTTTCAGATAGAGAACCATTCAAAAAAGCACATTCAGCATCCAAATGATCAATCTCAAGATCTAAACTAGCAGCTAATGAAAGCAAAATTCTTAATGAGCTGAATCGAATAACTGGGGAAAAAGTCTCCGAATAATCTATGCCAAATTTTTGGCTGCAACCCTTCGCTACCAATCTAGCTTTAAAAGTAGAAAGATTGCCATCAGCGTCTGTTTTACGTTTGAGGACCCATTTATTTTTTATTACATTACAGTTTTTAGGACGATCTACTAGAATCCAAGTTTCATTTTTCATTAAACTATCATATTCTTTCCTCATAGCCTTTAGCCATTCATTTTTATCTTTAGATTTTAAGGCAACTGTTAGATCATTATCGCAAAAAACCTGATTAAGTACATAATCATCTAAATTCGAATTAGGTCTACGGGTTCTTTGTGGGTACCTGGGTATCTGTTCGCTTGTCTCAGAAGCCACTAACTTCTCCTTAGTCGCTTCATCATCTAGTTGTAGATGGCCGGAATTAGGGCTGTATGTGACGTTCAAAGGAGTTTCGTATTCCAAAAAACTTCCATCTTCGCTGGAATCGGCATTCTGGGCTTCTTCATTTAAACTGAGATTTTCCTCTGGTTCGGACTGGTTGAAACTGTCTAGTTTATTCATGTTACTTTCCTTTGGTTTCGGGATATGTCTATTTGTGACCTTGACTTTTTCATCGTCATCGCTTTGACCTTGTAGCGGAAACATAGCTGAGTATTTGAGAGGCGTATGTGAACCATTCTCAACCATTCCTAGTTGATCTTCTAGAAAAATCACATCACGATGAGTTTTCAACTTGAAATTTCGGTCGAGGAGACGAAAGGCTTTTGACGATTCTGAATACCCAACGAAAGTACATGGCTCACTTTTCGGATCCAATTTTTGACGTTTAGATTTATGGATTTGTGCATAAGCCTTGCATCCAAAGACTTTCAAATTAGACAGGTCCACTTTATGACCACCAGACCAAATTTGTTCCGGAGTACTTCCAGGTATTTTCTTTGAAGGAGATCGGTTGATTAGGTAGACTGCTGTGTTTACAGCTTCCGCCCAAACCTTTTTAGGTACTTTGGCTGAAATCATCATAGCTCTAGCACGCTCAATCACCGTTCGATTTGCCCGTTCTGCTACACCATTTGATTGTGGCGAGTAACTGCAGGTCAGCTGGTGCTTGATGCCTTTTTCTTTGAAATAGGTTTTCAGAATTTCATTAACGAATTCTCCTCCTGAATCCGATCGTATTATTTTGACTTTTCGCTCAGTCTCAGTCTCAACTTGTTGAACAAAATCACGAAAAATACGTGGTGTGTCACTCTTTAGTTTGAGGAAAAATACAAAAATCTTTCGGCTACAATCATCTACGAAACTTAAGATGTATCGAGCACCTGAAATAGATGGAACTTCCATAGGACCCTGTAAGTCTGTATGCAACAAATCTAGAAGATTATCTGCACGCTTAGTTCTACTATTCTTGAAGGGGGTACGAGCATGTTTCGCTAGAATGCAACTTTCACATGGAGTAGGTTGACCTTTAAAGCTGATGCCGTTGGCTAGGCTATTCTTCAATAAATCCATCGAAAAATGATTAAGATGACCCAGGCGCTTGTGCCACAACTCATGGGAATCCATCTGATTTGCTAAATTCGCATGGAGACTAGCTGTTTTAACTGCGTACACACCCTGGATACTAGGTGCGAAAAGGATGGGTCGTTCGATACCATCATCAATATCATATATATGGCATCCAGTTGCATCAAAACGAACATCAAATCCCTTCGTTACAAGAATATTTACGGATAAGAGGTTAGAACATAGGCCTGGGACATAGATGACGTCACTAATCATCCGTTCTTGATTAAATTCCACAAATCTAACTTTTACATCACCAGAACCTTCACTTACTAGTTTGGTGCCATTCGCAAGTTTAATCTCTAATCCAGATTTTTCATGGGTAAAATTTATGAACCAATCTTTCCTCCCAGTCATGTGCTGGCTACATGCACTATCAATATACCAAGACTCATCTGTATCAATATTCGTGCTATATGCAGCAACCAATGCTTTTCCACCTGATTTGCCAGATTTTGGTGACGAATTTACAGATTTTTCAACAGTTTTAGGCTTTGGTTGATCACACTCGTTAGCATAATGTCCATAACATTTGCACCTATAACATTTAGGTTGTTTTGGGAACTTCTTTTTGTAATTCTTCTTTGAAAACAACGCCTGTTCTGAATCGTTATTGGTCGGACCATTCTTCCATTTGACATCCATCAGCAGCTTGGTTTTAATCATGTCACTAGAAATCGTTTTGACAGAGTTTTCCAAGGCCATTATCATGGGATCGTACGATTTTGGTAGCCCTGCAAGCATAAGAGCTCCGAGGAATTCGTCGTCGATAGTTTTGTCACAACCGGCAAGTTCCTGAGACAATCCAAGGATTTCGTTAACGTATCCTTCCATTGACGAGAATCTTTCTAATCGAACCGTACATAAGGCTCTCAATAATTGCAAACGACGATAGAGACCCTTGTCTTCATAGGCATTTTGGAGGGCTTCCCAAACAGCTTTAGCAGTTTCTTTTCCAACCACGTGGGGAATACAAGACTTCTCCAATGATAGGTTAATTTTGGAAATCGCTTTCTCTTCACGACGAGCCATCTGGTCGGCAGGAGTTTTATCATCGGGCGAATAACCAATAATAGCATTCCAAAGACCTTCGTGTCGTAATAAGTTTGACATCTGAAACTTCCACGTCGAATAGTTTTCTCGGCCCTTCAGCTTTTCCAAGGAAATGTGGTTTTGGGTAGATGCGGTGTCAGCCATCTTCATCGGCGTCAGTCGGCAAGAATCCAAAAATTTTTTACACAAAACCGGAATCACTAATTATCTCACTAATCCCTGCAAACTCTGGGCACAATAACCTGTTAAGCAGAGAGGTATTAACGCAACGGAATTGGGCAGTGAATAATTAACTGAATCGAAAAGCACAATACTCACTATTTAATAAAACACAAGAGAACAATTTATAAGACGTACAAAACGAAACTAAAGACAGAACACGAGTGATAGTAGAAATGCTAAATACAAGCGGGAAAGTTCGTTGGACAATCAATGGCTACGTAGATCACTATCCTTATATGTACAAAGAGTATAGAATACAGAAGATAACAATTTAGTGAATTTATTGAACCTTCTAAGGACAGTACATTGGCGCAGTCGGTGAAAAAGTGAATTTTGAATTAGTGACGCGATTTTTGAAGTAGAGACTGACATGGAGACCTTACGGGAAGTTCCTGTATTTGACTTGGACGCGGACGTCACTACTCTGGCTACTCGCTGGGTGAAATGGAAAAGGAGTGTGGAACTATATCTATCATCAAAAGGTACTAAAGATCCAGATCGTATTTTCGCAACTTACCTACATCTTGGTGGCCCTGGCCTGCAGGAACTGTATTACTCACTTCCCCAACATGATACTATTCCCGAAGGTAAAACTAAAAGCGAGCACGCTTTAAATCTTTTAGATACATTTTTCTTGCCAAAAAGTAACCTCCTAATAGAACGTTATAAGTTAAGGCACTTAGTTCAGGAAGAAGGGGAAACTTGTGATAGTTATATTGCTCGACTTAGGGGCCAGGTAGGTAAGTGCGGATTGAAAGATATTGAACCTGATAAATTGAATGATTTGTTTATTTGTGACCAATTTGTAGCCGGTTGCTCCTCGAGGGAACTCCGCAAACGTCTTCTTGAGAAATCAACACTTACTGTTGATATAATCGGAGAGGTTGGTCGTTCATTGGAGTTAGTTAAGATTCATTCTAATGCTATTGATGGAGTGCAGGAAAACATCGAAATAAATCGGATAAAAGTGAAACCTAAATCTCCAGTGAAATTGACTCATAAACAATCGGCACAGTCTTCGGGGCTCCAGAAATCGCCTGGAAATTATCAAAAATTGCGTTGTTTTCGTTGCAACTCTGATACACATCTTGCCCGGTCTCCTTCATGCCCTGCTCTTTCCGCAACATGTGGAAAGTGTAAATTGGCCGGACATCTTACGGAATTTTGCCGTTCCGCTAACAGATTAGGTAACAATAGTTCCACTACTACTAAGCAGTCTTGTTCATATGTTAGGGATACAGAGCCCAGAGAACAGGGGGTCGGGTATGATTCAGATGACTACCTATTTCAGATCTCTGATGCAGAAAACAAAATACTTGACGATGATAAAATTATGTGCACAGTGGGAGGTGTCGAGCTGAAATTTTTGATTGACTCAGGTTCCAGACGGGATGTGATAGATGAACATACTTGGAAAACCTTGAAAGCGAAGAAAGTCAAAGTTTATCATCAAACCAAAGAAGCAACACCACTTTTCGCCTACAGCAATAAGGTTCCGCTTGAAACTGTTGGAGAATTTCAAACTGATTTAGTAACAAATAACCGAAAAGTACTTTCGAGTGTTGTTGTTATAAAAGGGCATGGGATACCACTTCTGGGTAAAGTAAGTGCTCAGAAGTTAGGAGTTCTAAAACTTGGAAAAAGCATTTGTAAAATTGAGGAAGGGCCGCTGAAGATTGGAAAATTGAGGAATTTTCAGCTAAGGCTACACATAGACGAATCAGTGAGGCCTGTGGTTCAACCTTTGCGCAGGGCACCTGTTCCATTAAGGAAAAAAATCGAACGTCGACTTCAGGAACTGGAGGAGGCAGATATAATTGAAAAAGTAAAGGAACCATCTAAGTGGGTTTCTCCATTGGTTCCTATACCAAAGGGTGATTCAGTCCGCCTCTGTGTGGATATGCGTAGAGCAAATGAAGCAGTGGCAAAATCTAACCATCCCCTCCCCACCATGACAGAGTTGATGCCAGAACTGGGGAAATGTAAAGTATTCTCTAAATTGGACATTTCCTCTGCATTTCATCAGATTGAGTTGTCACCAGAATCTAGAGAAATCACTACCTTCAGCACTCACATAGGCTTGTTCAGATTCAAGCGCCTAATGTTTGGACTAAACTGTGCGCCTCAAGAATTCCAAAAAATTATGGAAAATGTTCTGAGATCATGTGAAGGAGTATATGTTTTCATTGATGATTGCCTTGTATACGGAGAAAACGTAGAGGTTCATGATGCTCGCTTAAAAAAAGTGGTAGATACTTTGAAGTCAAATGGCATCAGCCTAAATATGGAAAAATGTGTTTTTCGCACTGATGAAGTTCAGTTTCTTGGCCACAAAATTTCGAAAGAGGGTATCAAGCCGTTAGAAGACCGCGTTGAAGCCTTAAGGAATTGCCGTGAACCAAAAACTTCATCGGAAGTTAGGGGATTTTTAGGTTTGCTCAACTTTGTCAGTCAGTTCATACCCAACCTCTCCTCAATGACTGAACCTCTCCGCCAACTGACTCATAAAGGAGCAACATTTAAGTGGACCAAAGCACAATCTGAAGCATTCTTAAAAATTAAAAATGCTTTGTCATCAGAAATGGCTTTGGGGTGTTACAGTCCAGAAGATAGGACTGTGGTTATGGCTGATGCAGGGCCAGTAGGTTTAGGTGCAGTTTTAATTCAGTTCAATAATGAAAATGTGCCAAGAATAATATGCTATGTTAGCAAGAGCCTTTCTGATGTGGAGAAACGCTATTCACAAACTGAAAAGGAAGCATATGGTCTTGTTTGGGCATGTGAGCGGTTGAAATTATATTTGATTGGTAAAACTTTTGAATTGATAACTGATCACAAACCTCTGGAGGTGATTTTTGGGAAACGTTCTAAACCATGCGCTAGGATTGAGAGATGGCTTCTCAGGTTACAGTCCTTTGATTATAGGGTTGTATACAAATCAGGCAAAAATAACATAGCAGACCCATTGTCCCGTCTCTCTGTTCTTGAAACACCACACTTTTCTGATTGTGAACAATATCTTAACTCATTAGTTTCACACTTAGCTCCTAGAGCAATCAGTTTAGCTGAAATTAGTTCAGAAATTCAGAAAGATCAGCTATTGGAAATGGTAAAAAGTTGTCTAAGAACAAATGAATGGGACAAGGAAAATAAAGATCTGGTTCCCTACAGGGCAGTTAAGGAGTCATTGACTGAAGTAAACAACTTACTACTTAAGGGAACTCAACTCGTTATTCCGATGACACTGCAGAATCGTGTGCTTGCATTAGCGCATGAGGGGCATCCAGGGATCGTTGAAACCAAGGCTCGGCTCCGATCAAAAGTCTGGTGGCCTGGTATGCATAAAGAAGCTGAAAAAGTTGTGAAACAGTGCAAGGGTTGCCAAATTACATCCGGTCCTGAGAGGCCTGAACCACTGAAGCCAACAACCTTACCATCTAAACCTTGGGAGAAGGTTGCTGCTGATATTTTAGGGCCATTCCCGAATGGCTTAGCCTTCCTGGTAGTGGTTGACTATTATAGCAGGTTTATGGAAGTGTTGCCCCTTCAAGGTAGGCAAACAACCACGTGCATTATTCGAAAATTTGACCCTCTCTTCGCTCGTTATGGTTACCCTGAAATTCTAGTAACTGACAATGGAGCAAATTTTGTTAGCACAGAAATGAACAATTACCTGACGGAACGTGGCATCATACACCAGCGGATTACACCTAAACACCCTATGGCAAATGGAGCGGTGGAACGTCTAAATCCAGGCATTACTAAGAGGCTTCAAATCGCACATGCTTTGCATCTTGATTGGCAATTTGAATTGAATAATTATCTGTTGATGTACAGGAATCATATTCATGAGACGACGGGAGCAAGCCCAGCAGAGTTGTTTTTTGGGAGACACCTGAGAGACAAGTTGCCTAGCACTGCTAGTTCTTGTTCTACCAAATTGCCAGATGAAGTGGCTGAACGGGATGCCTTGCTCAAACTGAAGAAGAGTGAGTATGCTAACAAGCGTCGTCATGCTGCCAAAAAGGAGCTCGAGCCAGGGGACAAAGTTCTCTTACAAAACTCCAAAATTGATAAATTTTCTACTAATTTCAACTTGTCCCCCCTGACAGTTAAGGAAAAGAAAGGAAATTCTGTTGTTGCTGTGACACCGGGGGGAAGGGAAGTTTGTCGTAATTCAACCTACTTCAAACCATTTATTCAAGAAGCCTATTCAACTGATCACAAGGAGGAATCTAGCCTGGATGAACATTCTGAAGATCTCCAAGACCCTGAATTACCTCAAACAACGCCTGGCGATCAACGTGAACAACGTCCAATCAGGTCTCGAAAGACTCCAGCTTATTTGAAAGACTATCTTACCAGCTTTGATAATTCTGAGGATTCCAGTTGAATTGAACAATTGATTTTTGGAAATTATCTTATCATGTTTATTTTGTTAACAGTAAATTTCTGGTTTTTCGTGTACCATATAATTATGTAGGTAGCGATTGTCACATCTGTTCTAATAAGTTCGTTTTATTGTAATTTTCTATGAAAAAAAAAAAAAAAAAAAAAAAAAAAAAAAAAAAGAGTGATGTACTGTGTCTACATAGAGGATTGAGGACTGAAGGTGAAGTTGAAGAAGGAGGAGGGAGTTTTTGAGATTATGATTATGAAGTGTAGTGAACGGAGACAGGACAACAACGACTAAGCAACTTGGCCATCATATCAATAGAGCACAAAATAGCTTCAGCACTTTCTTTTGATGATATCATTAAAACATTTGAAGCAAAAAAAAAAAACGGACAATTTTCATTTTAAAGTTTGTTTAGGGCTTCCATTTCGTACAAAAATGTATTTAAGTTTGTTAAATTTAATAAAAATTATATGGTATTTTACATTGAGCACTTACTTACCAAACCTTCCTCCTTTTAGTAAAAGAGTTTATACATTGTGAATAAGTCAAATTAATTTAATTTATATTTTGGTTCATTGGTATATTAAGGTGGTACGAGTCATGGGATTTCGGGTCTATGGGGGGGCACCAAATTAATTTCTTGCCCCGGGTGGAATACGGTCTGGTTACGTCCCTGCGTGAACATAAATTGAACATCATATAATATGTTCAACTGTAACAAATAGTCTGTGGTACATCGTCTATACTTGGTTCTTCCACACCTCTATTTGTGCTCTAGATGCCTAAAATCCGTTCATAGATCAGCACCGCACATCGATTAGGTGAACAATGAGCAGCAAGCATTCATGTGCCGATCAGTGTTTATCCACACCTTATACGTACAACAAAGACGATATGATGTCCTCGTCTTGAATAGAGCATATTAAACAATAAATTTCACAGGTCCCCGAGTATATAAAACAAGCTGATATCTACATACCTTCGATCGTGCAATATAGCTTATATCTACATACCTTCGATCGTGCAATATAGCTTATATCTACACGGATATTGGATTCTACTTTGGAAGAATAGGAAATTTAACGATATAAAACGGATGATCAACCTGAGCGTCATCAATATGAATTAATTCAGTAAATGTTCTGTCTCATTGTCTTTAGAATCTTTTACTGGTGCCACCACCAGAACCACAAGATTTTATGTCCTGCATGGTGCTATTCAAAGACCAACATAAATTGCTGATGACGCAACTTTAACAATAAGTCAACCTGGTGATGGGCCACCAACCAACAGTGAGCATAAACACGCGCCTGAATTTCCAGAGTTTCTTTCTAATGTAGAAGAATTGGAGTTCTTCTATCAACTAGAGCAAAATTTTGCAGCAACACGCAGCTAATGGTGAGAGGAAACGTACCTACTTCATTTCATGGGTTGGGACAAAAGTTTTCTCACTTCTATGGTTTGTTCCACCGTTTTCTAGTGGATAATCTATCAAGTTTAAATAAGGCCAACATGATGACAAATGATAACGATTACTTTGTTTTTCGAAGCCTCAGAAGTGAGAATCTTCGACGAATCCAAGAATTTTCGTTGTTGAGTGAAGGAAAAATTAAGAGGAAAGTTATGTTTTTGTTGTCATAACCCCCCTGCTGTGGGAATGACCCCGGGCTGAGAAAAGTAAATTTAACAGTTTAACCATACTTCGCTCTTGAAATAGGAACGTCCAATCCAGGACACATTACAATCAATCGAGCGTCCAAATTTACAACATACATCGAAAATGATACCCCACACAACTTTGTTCTCAAAATAACAATTTTCGCGTCCATTTTTCACTTCGAAACTTCGACAAAACTGCTAAGTTTCTGAAATCATTATTCATGTTATGTATAACTATAACTGCTATTCCTTTCAGGGGTTTCTTGCATCACAAACAATTTTATGAGCCTAAAGTTATTTCAATTTACCAAAAATTTGGAAAATGCATAAATGTCTACCAAATTCTTCAAAACCTTGTGGCACCACAGTTTTCCATTAGGCTAGAATGGTCAAACTTCGCAAGTTGAAATTTGGGTCGATTTCGCAAAGAAAAACTACTAGGTATGCCCACACGATTATCGAAAAAGAGTTTCAGTTCTCCTGATTCTTCCAATACTTTTCTTTTTTTAAATTTCTTCTTATTTTCGTTCTTCAATATTTTAAAATAATTTAATATTTCTTTTAATTCTTTAACATCCCACCTTTTGCGGGTAACAACAAATATGTTTAAAACAAAGAATTCATTCAACAGTACAAATAGCCATTGAAGAATAATTCCTGTGTAATGTAATAAAACTATTTCTTGAAGTGAACGTTTTTTCCTGTGCAACAGTAATTCTGACAACTTGAAAACTAGGGTATTATTTCGAAGAATAATCGAAGAAGGAAATAGAACCCCTTAGCTCGCCAGCTCGTTGAGCCCTCAGCTCGCCAGCTCGTTCACCCCGTTAGCTCGCCAGCTTGCCGAGCCATCAGCTCGCCAGCTCGCCGAGCTGAAAATCCCCTTAATTCCCC
>JAVIWC010006641.1:0-11501 GCA_031894815.1 Creontiades dilutus
TGCTTATGTACTGAAGTATATTTGAAACGTCCGTAGCTACCTAGGTGATGTTTAATTTCATTTAACTACCTACACGTAAATTATGTAGGTACAAAGTTACCTGATCCATGGAAGAAGAACTGGGACATCATTATTAAAAAATGGTTCATTTTCGAAATAACTGCTAAATTTTTGACGTTTTTTCAATTTCAAAACGTATCTACTTCGATATTATTCCCAAATTTCAATATATTGGTCCTATATTAGCAAATTGAAGAAAAAAACACAGAAAAGAAACACAACTTTCTCTTATCAATGACAACCACCACCAACTGATAACGGGACCTGTACAGCAAAAATTACTTCACCAATGTCAAAACTTGAAAATGTCATACTTTTTAAAACTTCAGGACTAAATACGTGATCTCTCGAAATTCTAGCTCATGTTGGAGGAAAAACTGCGCCAAAATTTCACCTTTCAAGTGATATATTAAGCAATTTTTGTGTGGGAATTGCTTATGTACTGAAGTATATTTGAAACGTCCGTAGCTACCTAGGTGATGTTTAATTTCATTTAACTACCTACACGTAAATTATGTAGGTACAAAGTTACCTGATCCATGGAAGAAGAACTGGGACATCATTATTAAAAAAATGGTTCATTTTCGAAATAACTGCTAAATTTTTGACGTTTCTTCAAATTTCGAAACGTATCTACTTCGGTATAATTCCCAAATTTTAATATTTTGGTCCTATATTAGCAAATTGAAGAAAAAAACACAGAAAAGAAACACAACTTTCTCTTATCAATGACAACCACCACCAACTGATAACGGGACCTGTACAGCAAATGTTACTCCACACTTTCAACCCAAACGTAAGTTTTATTTGAATACTCACTTCTACTCTCTAAAAACAAAATCCCCTAGAATTTTACAGTTTTCTAGTTCACAAAAAACCCTGATAAAACGCAATTTTGACAGCGTTTGAGGCGGTAAAACACCATTTTCCCGACATTTGTAAGTGTTTTGGGTTAAGTTCTTGGTATTGATAACAGTTGATTTCCTTTGTTACGTGTTATTGACTATGATCTCATTTTTATCTCTTGTTGACTCAAAAAACCTCGTCACCTCGTTTTATTCCTAAAAAAACACTCCTACATTCAACCTTCTCGTTTAAAACTTCCTAATACACGTTTAAACGTCAAAATTTTGACATTTTTCAACCATTTCATCCTAAAAAGCAGTCGGAATTCTCATTTTTGTGTCTTATAATATTCAAATTGTGTGTTATTGACAGTTTTGTGTTCGTAATACGATCAAAATGCGGAGTTTCGGTGCGTTTTTCAGGGAAAATACGATGTGATGTCCGACAATGAAGAATTCGACGAGAGGGATTATTTGCTGGAAGGCGTGAACGAAGTGTCTTTTATTCGTCCGAGAAAGAATCGCACGATGGGGTTTGTTGACTCCATGAAATACGTGTTTTGCTGCGGGTAAGTCAGTTTGTTATAATGTTTTTTAAGTTTTAGTTATTTTAGGGAATTTTATCGTAAAACTGAAGCTAGTTTAGCAGTATAACGATGGCTCTGAAGGTTTAGAAATACAAATTTTCACCTTCCACATCTGTTTTGATGGATTTAAGAAATAGTTTCTACATGTGAACGCACATATGTCCATATATACCACTTAGAAAACTTTGAATCTTTATTACAAATGATGTATTCTGATAACTATAGAAAAACGCTGCAAATTCTTTCACCGGGGTTTATTATTCAATTGGCTTGCGTTCATGATTTGAATTTCTACTAAGCTTTGGAGTGTGCGAGTTTCACAGGTGATAGAGCGATTGTTGAATTTCAGGAGATGTGCATAGAGCACGTGAATCTGTTCTCAACCAAAATACCTATTTGGATTGTTCAGTTGATCGTATTTGTGTGCCTCCTGATATTCAATAATCGCTCTATCACCTGTGAAACACACACACTCCAAAGCTTAGTAGAAATTCAAATCATATGGAAGCCAAATGAATAAAATTTAATAATGCGTATCAGAATGCTTCAACCTGTGTATCGGCTACAAAGCCTGTTAGGAGTTCACTCCAGTATCCACATTACTACATCCCTACATCACTAGGTTACTGAAATCAACACAAAAACAATAATAAACCAAATTAACGCAAATGTTGGCAACATATATCGGGTCATACATCGGGAACGGTTTGAGCTACGGATCTGGGGAAGGGGCTCATTCGATTCCTCGTGGAAAGTTCTAAAAAAATGCCCAAATTTAGGCCGCTTCGACTTTTTTTTGAGGTTTTTAGGGATTTTACAAAACTTTGACAACCCTTAAAGGGCACTTTAAATTAAGTGAGAGAGCTGGCTAAAGAATTGGGGCGTTGTCGGACCAATATTGATTATTCCTGAAAATCTCAGATTTTTTGCTCCGGGCGTTCGAGAGAAGTCGTGAATTTTTACAAAGCTTTGGAGTGTGCGTGTTTCACAGGTGATAGAGCGATTATTGAATTTCAGGAGGCACACAAATATGATCAACTGATCAATCCAAATAGGTATTTTGCTTGTATCCTGTGAAACACGCACACTCCAAAGCTTAGTAGAAATTCATATTATGAACGCAAGCCAATTGAATAATAAACCCCAGTGAAAGAATTTGCAGCGTTTTTATTGCAGATTCGGATTGAAAACCCTTTGAAACGTAAACCATGAAATTTTCAGAGGGGGTTACAATTTTTTTTCAAGAGCAATTACAATGGTTCATTATTGAATAATAAACCAAAATTGGCTCGCTTCATAAATAATTGTATTAAAACAAGAGTTTTGTTTTTGAACGACGGTTCCCTACATTAGTTGCCTTAGTTATATGTGTTAGTATCTCATTTCATTTTTATTTTCGCGTAGAATACGCTTTAGCCATGGACCAACCAGCCGAAAAGTGTCACGCGAAAGTGGAACGAAAAAGGGTAGTATGGAACGAAAAAGGGTATGGTATCCAGGAACGAAAAAGGGTATGGTATCCAGGAACGAAAACGGTGACACGAGACCAATAAACATAAGAATATTTACATCCATGTGTAGTAGTTGCGACAAACCCGTACGAAAAAGGGTACGGTATCCAGGAACGAAAAAGGGTATGGTATCCAGGAACGAAAACGGTGACGCGAGACCAATAAACATAAGAATATTTACATCCACGTGTAGTAGTTGCGACAAACCCGTACGAAAAAGGGTATGGTATCCAGGAACGAAAAAGGGTATGGTATCCAGGAACGAAAACGGTGACACGAGACCAATAAACATAAGAATATTTACATCCATGTGTAGTAGTTGCGACAAACCCGTACGAAAAAGGGTATGTTATCCAGGAACGAAAAAGGGTATGGTATCCAGGAACGAAAACGGTGACACGAGACCAATAAACATAAGAATATTTACATCCATGTGTAGTAGTTGCGACAAACCCGTACGAAAAAGGGTATGGTATCCAGGATGGTATCCAGGAACGAAAACGGTGACGCGAGACCAATAAACATAAGAATATTTACATCCATGTGTAGTAGTTGCGACAAACCCGTACGAAAAAGGGTATGGTATCCAGGAACGAAAACGGTGACGCGAGACCAATAAACATAAGAATATTTACATCCATGTGTAGTAGTTCCGACAAACCCGTACGAAAAAGGGTATGGTATCCAGGAACGAAAACGGTGACGCGAGACCAATAAACATAAGAATATTTACATCCATGTGTAGTAGTTGCGACAAACCCGTACGAAAAAGGGTATGTTATCCAGGAACGAAAAAGGGTATGGTATCCAGGAACGAAAACGGTGACACGAGACCAATAAACATAAGAATATTTACATCCATGTGTAGTAGTTGCGACAAACCCGTACGAAAAAGGGTATGTTATCCAGGAACGAAAAAGGGTATGGTATCCAGGAACGAAAACGGTGACACGAGACCAATAAACATAAGAATAATATTCCTATGTTTATTATGTGTAAATATTATTTACATCCATGTGTAGTAGTTGCGACAAACCCATTTGAAGTGAGTCATTTTATTTATGTAAATCGGAGTTTCAGTTGTTCGCGAATCGTCCTTCGGTTCGACAATGAACGTTCGATGATCATCGTTGAACGTTCAGCGTTCAATCGAGGCTAAAGCGTATTCTACGTTCCTATACTTGTGGCAGTAGTCTCTAAATGAAAGCAAAAGGGGGTCCAGGAGTTTTTTAATTTTTTCTCTGTATAAATTTTCATTCACAGCTTCAGTTTACCACTATTTTCATTGACAAAGTTTATGTATGTACATTTCTAGCCAACCTCTTAACGCCGGAAGGCTTTTACAAATAAGTAATTTCATTCATTTTATTTTATTCATACACAATTTGGACTTGAAATCCAACCGTTGCTTACCGGTACGTTTTTTCTCAAACAGGTGCTGCTGCTTTTGGAAGAAATGCTGCCCCAAAAGCGAAGCCTCCACCCGCCTAATAAAGATCGGCGAATCACCGCCGTTGAAATATCCGCCGAATGTGATAAGAAACCAAAAATACAACATCATCACTTTTCTGCCGCTGGTAAGTTTTGAAATAGTCATTTTCACGACGTATAAACTAGAGGTGGGTAGTGAGTGAGTGAACTTGTCTCGAAGAACTTCTCTTTCAAGTGAACTTGTCCCAGATGACCTGCAGAGGGAGGACCTGGTGTCGCGTGAACTGGTGAACTTCTCCCACTGACCTTGTCTTTGGACTGAGTGACCTGCAGGTCGTCTACTCCCCCAGGTGACCTGGGTTTACACACCTCTAGTATAAACCAGTTGTTGGTATATCCAAAGAATAGGTAACGCACCTCTTATCAGTAATAAGTTATCACACCCTGCCATATTGATATAGGTCCGTGGTATCGATATATTGAAGAAACGTTATTAAACATCTGATTAATACCTCAGATGTGCAACAATATGGGGGTTTTGTGGGGGTTTGTGGGTCCGAAACAAAAAAAAACATTTCAGCTGGGCTAGAATATCGGTGTTTGGTCCGGATTAAAAGAAACATAAATACGAATGAAAGCAACAATTTCTGGTTTGAAAGCAAGAATCTCCTACCGTCTAGTTTGGTGGTCTGGATGGTCGCTAAAGGCTCGCATCTCAAAAACAAAAAAATATCCTACATCAATCCTTTTAGTGAAATATAGATCAGAAGAAACAGAAATAGGAATTTGACTGGTGTCGGATGAAGGTACAATGTAGAGGTGGGTAGTGAGTTAGTGACCTTGTCTGAAAGAACTTCTTTTTCAAGTGAACTTGTACCAAATGACCTGAAGACCTGCAGGTCGTAAACGTTCTTTACAGCATGACTCCTGCTTCCAATGTTCGAACTACTCGGAGACCTGCCAAACCGTTCTTCACAAAGTGAACTGCAGATCACCCATCCGCCATTAACTGGGGTTCTTCTGAATTCTGACGGATGACAAAGATAATAGAGGTTGACGGTCAAGCCACGAGATAGCAGCAGTGGTGGTGACTGTCTTAGAATAGAGACGACGAACTGCGGGTCCCATTCATTCGAAGTGAACTGCAGGTGGCGCATTCATCCACAGAGTGAACTGGTGAACTTCTCCCACTGACCTTGTCTCTGGACTGAGTGACCTGCAGGTCGTCCACTCCCTCAGGTGACCTGGGTTTACACACCTCTAGTATAAACCAGTTGTTGGTATATCCAAAGAATATGTAACGCACCTCTTATCAGTGATAAGTTATCACACCCGCGATATCGATATAGGTCCACGGTATCAATATATCGAAAAAACGTTATTAAACATCTGATTAATACCTCAGATATGCAACAATATGGGGGTTTTGTCCGAAACAACAAAAACATCTCAGCTGGGCTAGAATATCGGTGTTTGGTCCGGGATTAAAAGAAACATAAATACAAATGAAAGCAACAATTTCTGGTTTGAAAGCAAGAATCTCCTATCGTCTATTTTGGTGGTGTGGATGCTCGCTACGCTCGCATCTCAAAAAGAAAAAAATATCCTAAATCAATCCATCTAGTGAAATATAGATCAGAAGAAACAGAAGTAGGAATTTGACTGGTGTCGGATGAAGGTACAATGTAGAGGCGGGTAGAGAGTGAGTGAGTGACCTTGTCTGAAAGAACTTCTCTTTCAAGTGACTTTGTCTCAAATGACCTGCGGAGGGAGGACCTGCAGTTCATCACAAGACGTTTGCGACAGCATGACTCCCGGCGGCCAACGTTCGAACTACTTGGACGGTTGCGAACTTCTCTTGGCAAGGCCAGTTCGAGACCTGCAGGTCGCAAACGTTCTTGACAGCCTGACTGGCTGATGTTCGAACTACACGGAGACCTGCCAAACCGTTCTTCTCAAAGTGAACTGCAGATCACCCATCCGCCATTAACTGGGGTTCTTCTGAATTCTGACGGATGACAAAGATAATTGAGGTTAACGGTCAAGCCACGAGATAGCAGCAGTGGTGGTGGCTGTCTTAGAATAGAGACGACGAACTGCAGGTCCCATTCATTCACGAAGTGAACTTCAGGTGTCGCATTCATCCACAGAGTGAACTGGTAAACTTCTCCCACTCACCTTGTCTTTGGACTGAATGACCTGCAGGTCATCTACTCCCCCAGGTGACCTGGGTTTACACACCTCCAGCTCAGCATTATGCCTAATTCGCCATTCGCCTAATTCACATATTGGGCCATATATTTTACGAAGGACTTTTCTTTCCCAACAATTCAAGAGGCGTTCATTGGATTTAGTGAGGACCCATGACTCACTTGCGTATGTCACCACTGGTCTAAGAATGGATTTGTAGACAGTCAGCTTTGCTTTTCGAGACAGTCGGCGGAAATGGAGAGCCTTCTGGACACACCAAAAGCATCTGCTTCCCGCGGCTAATCTCGCTTTGATTTCTGTGGTGACGTCATTATCCTTAGTCACAATGGCTCCTAGGTACTTGAACTGATCGCTAGAGAGGAAGCTATGTTCGAGGATGTTTAGAGATCTTTCTGGCGGAGCTGAATTTCTGGATGTTTTCATGTAGACAGTTTTTTCCTCATTAATATTCAGTCCTCGCTCCACCGCTGCTCTCTCAAACACTTGAAATGCCCCAGAGAGCGCTGGTACAGTTCTTCCTATAATGCCTACATCATCCGCATAAGCAAGTAGTTGGGTTAGCCTATTGAAAATGGAACCGCCTGGATTGGTTCGTACATGCCGTACTATACTTTCCATGGAGAAATTGAACAAAGTTGTTGAAAGCGGATCACCCTGCCGGAGGCCTGTGTTCACAGAGAACTCCTCTGCAAGGCGTCCGTGGACCTTCACTCGACATGTAGCATTCTTCATAGTTGTATTGGTCGCGACGTTGTAGGGAAGGCTTGATCTTCCGCGGGAACGTCTTGATCAATATCTTGATTGTTGCTTGGTTGTTGGTTGTTTGTTGGGCGTCTTGATGGCTTCTTGCTTCAGAGCTGTGGACGGTCTGCTTTAAGCCCGGCCGGTGCGCCCTATTTATGTTGGCCGGGTCTCATTTGATTGGCCAAGCCAGTCTTCTATCAGGCAGAACGTGCCAGCTGGTGATTGGCTGTTCATGCTCTCGGCCTTAATAAGCCACGCCCCCGGTGCCCATTACAATAGTCATACTGACCATGCGAACTAGCTTTTTTAGTATGCCAAGCTTGACCATATCCTCATATAATTGAGTCCTAATAATGCTATCATAAGCTTGGCGGAAGTCGATGAACGAATGGTGCAGGTCCACATTGTATTTGTATGTCTTCTCCAGGATTTGCCTTAGTGAGAAGATATGATCTAGTGTTGATCTGTTTCTTCCAAATCTTTGGTACTCACCCACTTCTCGTTCCATAAATGTTGTAAGTTTTGTGTTGAGCCAACAAGATAATATTTTGTATGCCCACACACAGTAGGGATATTCCTCGATGCCATGCACAATTCATCTTATCCCCCTTCTTGAAAATGGGGCAGATGACAGCAATATTCCATTCACTCGGCATTTTCTCAGCTTTCCAAATATCCAGTATAAGATCATAGGTTCGGTTCCAGACCTCCTCCCTGCCATACTTGAAAAGCTCCGAAGGCAGGTCGTCAAGACCAGGGGATTTGTTATTCTTCAATTCTTTAACTATTTTAAATGGCATTGTATCGACGTAATAATCGATAATTATATCGACGTAAGGACACATCGATCTTATCTGATAAGATCGTGATAAAAGGTGTGCGTTACCTATTCTTTGGTTTAGCCCAGTTGTTGAAGTTTAGCGCCTACCATTTAAATTGTCAGACAGCTTCTAATTTACCTTGTGTTTCTTTCAGGTTCTATACGAGCAGTTCAAATTTTTCTTGAATTTGTACTTCCTCGTGATGGCTTTGTCCCAACTCTGCCCAGCTCTGGTCGTTGGAAGTCTGTACACCTACTGGGGCCCCTGGTGAGTTATCTTGCTCCTCTCTGATACGCAATACAAATGACAACAAATCTTGCAATCCTAGTTTTTCATTCATTATTATCGCTACCAGCAAAATTTCTAATATGTAGTGGTTACAATTACAATATTATACGGTGATTCACAATTAGGAAGGTCGTGCAAAGTGCAAAAAACGTCTGCCAAGCGGGTGTGGCACATAGCTTCCTCGTATCCATAACATGACTGTATAGATCATTGAAAATTATTATTGACTAAAGAACTTCGTTCAATTAGGCGAAGTAAATATTGAATTAGGGTAAATTTATTGTTGTGAAGGAGCATAACTTGAGAAAATGAAGGTACCAAATCTGAACAATCGCTGAAAATTTCGTCGAAATCGGTCTAGAACTCCCAGAGTTATGCGCGTAACAAGGATTTCACGTTTGCTGATGCGCAGAGGCTACTATTGAATCGGGGGTGATGAAACTCATAGGGGACCATCTACACATCAAACCAAACAATCCCTGAAAATTTCATTGAAATTGGTCAAGAACTCCCGGAGTTATGCGCTTAACAAGGATTTCACGTTTGCGCATGGGCAGAGGCTGCTATTGATCCGGGGGTCATGAAACTTATAGGGGACCATCTACACATCAAACCGAACAATCCCTGAAAATTTCATCGAAATTGGTCAAGAACTCCCGGAGTTATGCGTGTAACAAGGATTTCACGTTTGCGCATGGGCAGAGGCTACTATTGATCCTGGGGTCATGAAACCTATAGGGGACCATTTACACCCCAACCCGCACAATCCCTGAAAATTTTATCAAAATCTGACTATAACTTCGTGTAGTTTTGCCCGTAACAAGGATTTGCTGACAGACAGACACACAGACAGACACGGAACCAAAATTGTTCAGAAAGTTCTAAAACGCAAAATGCGAGTGGAATTTTTGATTTTGGAGACAAAAAAATTTTCACGTTCCGAAAGTGAAAACAATGCTTCCGCTACCTTGGTAGACTCGGAAGCGATATATTTTGCTGATGTGAGACAGCGGCAATCAAAATCATACAGACTCAAGTTGCCGAGATTATAAAATATTTGCTCAAATTACGACAAAATACAGAAACATGCAAATATTCAAAAACATTTCAAAAAAATTAGAAATTTAATGAAGATAAACAGTGGGAATCTATTAACAAATGAAACTTATAAACTAATGATTGATGATTATACAGGGTGTTTTTTCCAGGTACTGTAAAAAATTAAAAATTGAGAATTGTGATAAATGTGTAAAAAAATTTGGAAACAAAATGAACCTCTTCTTACAGGAAATTTAACGCCCAATTCGAACCTGTGGTTGAATGCCGGAAAACATTAATTGAAATCGAGAAAAATCAGTTTCTGTGGCCCATATCGTACTTCACCTACCAACTTACGTTAAAACGAACTACACGTTTTCTGGCATTCGAACTTTGATTTCTCCGTCAATTCCAATCAGAATTAAATGGTTGAGACGCCGTTGGAAAGCTTAGAAGTGGGAGAAGTTTTTATCAAATTTGACAACGAAAAAAATTATTTTTGTGGTCACGCCAAGCGTTCCAAGTTTTTGAAAAATTTCACTTTGAGAAAAATGTTCATCTTTGATTGAAAATTTCGGTGTTTGGAAGATGCGTTTTGGAAATCAAATTAACTGAAGGAAATTTAACGCAGATTCCGAAAATGTGGTCAAATGTGCACAAATGTTGGGAAATTGCCGAGAAAAAAGCGTTTTAATGGCGAAAAACGCGATTTTTTGAAAAAACTCTTAAAAATAGCATATCTCAGCAACGGGTCGAGAAAAAAAATCGCGGTTGGCGGCGATTTACTCCATTTTCCATGTAGTTTCACCCAATTTTTTTTTTTTTTGCACTAAGTGCGGGACACCCTGTATAAAATTAGCGGCTATATAAATGGTGTGTATACTAAGTACATCATTAGAGGGAAGTGGAATGTAAATTTGAATAATTAATGTGGTGTAATTGTAGTATTATACTTACGTAATTTTTAAAAATTAGATGTAAGAACTAATCGAGCTCGGTCATCAGTTATTATCCAAATGAAGAAGGTAACATGAACTATCTATCTTTTAGGCCGAATTCTTATTTGAACGAAAAACTAGTTAACTATCGCATATTTTACTAATGAATGTGTTTATTTTGGAGGAATTTCGAGTTAGTTCCTAAGGAAACCGTGCTAAATGTAAGGAAATCGTTTTCTTCTGTCGTCAGGGTTTCGTCGTGACGGCTACGATCATCCGAGAAGCGATTGACGACCTGCGGAGATGGAAGCGCGACAAGGAAGTCAACTGTCAGAAATATTCGCGTCTCATTAAACGTCCGGACGGTGTCGTCACCCACGAGTTCATTCCATCGTCGGACATATCCGTCGGAGACTTGGTGAGGAGCTTGTTTCACCTTTTCTGGTCTTGAAATCTTCAAAAATTACGTACAATTTGACGTAAATTCATGTCAGGTTTATTTGTTCAATATTAAACTCCAATTCCAGTTATTAAACTGATTATCCCTTAATACAGCGTCTGAGTACTAGTATGACAGGCTCTGGTACTGTGCTAAACGCAATTGCGACCCTCAGTGCTCCTCTATGTTGGACTGCTATCATTCTCTTGCAGAAATGAGCAATTTGCAGGGCCAATGTACCGCTACGAGTTGTTTAGCCAAATTAACGCTGCTTTCTTGGTCCAGCCAAATATAAACAGGGGAGAGATTAAATAAGATTCACAACTACGTAGGGGAAAGAAGTATAATCAAGAAATTGAAGATGAAAAGGGGAATCAGAAACTACGGACGACCACACTCGGTAAAATTCCACGGAGGTATATCCTTCCACGCTGTTACCTCCGTCTTCCTTCTCCCTTCCACATCACCCATCTCCGTCATTCTTGCTTATCAATCGACTGGAAGGAGGGCAGGAAGCAGTCAGCTGACGAGTCATTCGGTCGCCCTCTTAATGTCCCGCCTCGATTAAATGGGCTAGCTCTTGGCGGT
>JAVIWC010006642.1:0-11680 GCA_031894815.1 Creontiades dilutus
ATTAAACGAGTTTATTTTTGAGCAATTTTGATGAAAAAACGCGAAAATAACCATGAAGGAAGCGTTTTATCGAAAAAAGGACTTCAGATTCGTGTTCAGCACCCCGAAAAACCCCTTAGAGAGTAGGTTTGAAAGCGATTAAACAGAGTTTATTTTTGAGCAATTTTGATGAAAAAACGCGAAAATAACCATGAAGGAAGCGTTTTATCGAAAAAAGGACTTCAGATTCGTGTTCAGCACCCCGAAAAACCCCTTAGAGTAGGTTTGAAAGCGATTAAACAGAGTTTATTTTTGAGCAATTTTGATGAAAAAACGCGAAAATAACCATGAAGGAAGCGTTTTATCGAAAAAAGGACTTCAGATTCGTGTTCAGCACCCCGAAAAACCCCTTAGAGAGTAGGTTTGAAAGCGATTAAACAGAGTTTATTTTTGAGCAATTTTGATGAAAAAACGCGAAAATAACCATGAAGGAAGCGTTTTATCGAAAAAGGACTTCAGATTCGTGTTCAGCACCCCGAAAAACCCCTTAGAGAGTAGGTTTGAAAGCGATTAAACAGAGTTTATTTTTGAGCAATTTTGATGAAAAAACGCGAAAATAACCATGAAGGAAGCGTTTTATCGAAAAAAGGACTTCAGATTCGTGTTCAGCACCCCGAAAAACCCCTTAAGAGTAGGTTTGAAAGCGATTAAACAGAGTTTATTTTTGAGCAATTTTGATGAAAAAACGCGAAAATAACCATGAAGGAAGCGTTTTATCGAAAAAAGGACTTCAGATTCGTGTTCAGCACCCCGAAAAACCCCTTAGAGTAGGTTTGAAAGCGATTAAACAGAGTTTATTTTTGAGCAATTTTGATGAAAAAACGCGAAAATAACCATGAAGGAAGCGTTTTATCGAAAAAAGGACTTCAAGATTCGTGTTCAGCACCCCGAAAAACCCCTTAGAGAGTAGGTTTGAAAGCGATTAAACAGAGTTTATTTTTGAGCAATTTTGATGAAAAAACGCGAAAATAACCATGAAGGAAGCGTTTTATCGAAAAAAGGACTTCAGATTCGTGTTCAGCACCCCGAAAAACCCCTTAGAGAGTAGGTTTGAAAGCGATTAAACAGAGTTTATTTTTGAGCAATTTTGATGAAAAAACGCGAAAATAACCATGAAGGAAGCGTTTTATCGAAAAAAGGACTTCAGATTCGTGTTCAGCACCCCGAAAAACCCCTTAGAGAGTAGGTTTGAAAGCGATTAAACAGAGTTTATTTTTGAGCAATTTTGATGAAAAAACGCGAGAATAACCATGAAGGAAGCGTTTTATCGAAAAAAGGACTTCAGATTCGTGTTCAGCACCCCGAAAAACCCCTTAGAGAGTAGGTTTGAAAGCGATTAAACAGAGTTTATTTTTGAGCAATTTTGATGAAAAAACGCGAAAATAACCATGAAGGAAGCGTTTTATCGAAAAAGGACTTCAGATTCGTGTTCAGCACCCCGAAAAACCCCTTAGAGAGTAGGTTTGAAAGCGATTAAACAGAGTTTATTTTTGAGCAATTTTGATGAAAAAACGCGAAAATAACCATGAAGAAGCGTTTTATCGAAAAAAGGACTTCAGATTCGTGTTCAGCACCCCGAAAAACCCCTTAAAGAGTAGGTTTGAAAGCGATTAAACAGAGTTTATTTTTGAGCAATTTTGATGAAAAAACGCGAAAATAACCATGAAGGAAGCGTTTTATCGAAAAAAGGACTTCAGATTCGTGTTCAGCACCCCGAAAAACCCCTTAAGAGTAGGTTTGAAAGCGATTAAACAGAGTTTATTTTTGAGCAATTTTGATGAAAAAACGCGAAAATAACCATGAAGGAAGCGTTTTATCGAAAAAAGGACTTCAGATTCGTGTTCAGCACCCCGAAAAACCCCTTAGAGAGTAGGTTTGAAAGCGATTAAACAGAGTTTATTTTTGAGCAATTTTGATGAAAAAACGCGAAAATAACCATGAAGGAAGCGTTTTATCGAAAAAAAGGACTTCAGATTCGTGTTCAGCACCCCGAAAAACCCCTTAGAGAGTAGGTTTGAAAGCGATTAAACAGAGTTTATTTTTGAGCAATTTTGATGAAAAAACGCGAAAATAACCATGAAGGAAGCGTTTTATCGAAAAAAGGACTTCAGATTCGTGTTCAGCACCCCGAAAAACCCCTTAGAGAGTAGGTTTGAAAGCGATTAAACAGAGTTTATTTTTGAGCAATTTTGATGAAAAAACGCGAAAATAACCATGAAGGAAGCGTTTTATCGAAAAAAGGACTTCAGATTCGTGTTCAGCACCCCGAAAAAACCCCTTAGAGAGTAGGTTTGAAAGCGATTAAACAATTTTTGAGCAATTTTGATGAAAAAAACGAAAATAACCATGAAGGAAGCGTTTTATCGAAAAAAGGACTTCAGATTCGTGTTCAGCACCCGAAAAACCCCTTAGAGAGTAGGTTTGAAAGCGATTAAACAAAGTTTATTTTTGAGCAATTTTGATGAAAAAACGCGAAAATAACCATGAAGGAAGCGTTTTATCGAAAAAAGGACTTCAGATTCGTGTTCAGCACCCCGAAAAACCCCTTAGAGAGTAGGTTTGAAAGCGATTAAACAGAGTTTATTTTTGAGCAATTTTGATGAAAAAACGCGAAAATAACCATGAAGGAAGCGTTTTATCGAAAAAAGGACTTCAGATTCGTGTTCAGCACCCCGAAAAAACCCCTTAGAGTAGGTTTGAAAGCGATTAAACAGAGTTTTTTGAGCAATTTTGATGAAAAAACGCGAAAATAACCATGAAGGAAGCGTTTTATCGAAAAAAGGACTTCAGATTCGTGTTCAGCACCCCGAAAAACCCCTTAGAGTAGGTTTGAAAGCGATTAAACAGAGTTTATTTTTGAGCAATTTTGATGAAAAAACGCGAAAATAACCATGAAGGAAGCGTTTTATCGAAAAAAGGACTTCAGATTCGTGTTCAGCACCCCGAAAAACCCCTTAGAGAGTAGGTTTGAAAGCGATTAAACAGAGTTTATTTTTGAGCAATTTTGATGAAAAACGCGAAAATAACCATGAAGGAAGCGTTTTATCGAAAAAAGGACTTCAGATTCGTGTTCAACACCCGAAAAACCCCTTAGAGAGTAGGTTTGAAAGCGATTAAACAGAGTTTATTTTTGAGCAATTTTGATGAAAAAACGCGAAAATAACCATGAAGAAGCGTTTTATCGAAAAAAGGACTTCAGATTCGTGTTCAGCACCCCGAAAAAACCCCTTAGAGAGTAGGTTTGAAAGCGATTAAACAGAGTTTATTTTTGAGCAATTTTGATGAAAAAACGCGAAAATAACCATGAAGGAAGCGTTTTATCGAAAAAAGGACTTCAGATTCGTGTTCAGCACCCCGAAAAACCCCTTACATAGTAGTTTGAAAGCGATTAAACAGAGTTTATTTTTGAGCAATTTTGATGAAAAAACGCGAAAATAACCATGAAGGAAGCGTTTTATCGAAAAAAGGACTTCAGATTCGTGTTCAGCACCCCGAAAAACCCCTTAGAGAGTAGGTTTGAAAGCGATTAAACAGAGTTTATTTTTGAGCAATTTTGATGAAAAAACGCGAAAATAACCATGAAGGAAGCGTTTTATCGAAAAAAGGACTTCAGATTCGTGTTCAGCACCCCGAAAAACCCCCTAGAGAGTAGGTTTGAAAGCGATTAAACAGAGTTTATTTTTGAGCAATTTTGATGAAAAAACGCGAAAATAACCATGAAGGAAGCGTTTTATCGAAAAAAGGACTTCAGATTCGTGTTCAGCACCCCGAAAAACCCCTTAGAGTAGGTTTGAAAGCGATTAAACAGAGTTTATTTTTTGAGCAATTTTGATGAAAAAACGCGAAAATAACCATGAAGGAAGCGTTTTATCGAAAAAAGGACTTCAGATTCGTGTTCAGCACCCCGAAAAACCCCTTAGAGTAGGTTTGAAAGCGAATGAAGGAAGCGTTCTATCGAAAAAAGGACTTCAGATTCGTGTTCAGCACCCCGAAAACCCCTTAGAGAGTAGGTTTGAAAGCGATTAAACAGAGTTTATTTTTGAGCAATTTTGATGAAAAAACGCGAAAATAACCATGAAGGAAGCGTTTTATCGAAAAAAGGACTTCAGATTCGTGTTCAGCACCCCGAAAACCCCTTAGAGAGTAGGTTTGAAAGCGATTAAACAGAGTTTATTTTTGAGCAATTTTGATGAAAAAACGCGAAAATAACCATGAAGGAAGCGTTTTATCGAAAAAAGGACTTCAGATTCGTGTTCAGCACCCCGAAAAACCCCTTAGAGAGTAGGTTTGAAAGCGATTAAACAGAGTTTATTTTTGAGCAATTTTGATGAAAAAACGCGATAATAACCATGAAGGAAGCGTTTTATCGAAAAAGGACTTCAGATTCGTGTTCAGCACCCCGAAAAACCCCTTAGAGAGTAGGTTTGAAAGCGATTAAACAGAGTTTATTTTTGAGCAATTTTGATGAAAAAACGCGAAAATAACCATGAAGGAAGCGTTTTATCGAAAAAGGACTTCAGATTCGTGTTCAGCACCCCGAAAACCCCCTTAGAGAGTAGGTTTGAAAGCGATTAAACAGAGTTTATTTTTGAGCAATTTTGATGAAAAAACGCGAAAATAACCATGAAGGAAGCGTTTTATCGAAAAAAGGACTTCAGATTCGTGTTCAGCACCCCGAAAAACCCCTTAGAGAGTAGGTTTGAAAGCGATTAAACAGAGTTAATTTTTGAGCAATTTTGATGAAAAAACGCGAAAATAACCATGAAGGAAGCGTTTTATCGAAAAAGGACTTCAGATTCGTGTTCAGCACCCCGAAAACCCCTTAGAGAGTAGGTTTGAAAGCGATTAAACAGAGTTTATTTTTGAGCAATTTTGATGAAAAAACGCGAAAATAACCATGAAGGAAGCGTTTTATCGAAAAAAGGACTTCAGATTCGTGTTCAGCACCCCGAAAAACCCCTTAGAGAGTAGGTTTGAAAGCGATTAAACAGAGTTTATTTTTGAGCAATTTTGATGAAAAAACGCGAAAATAACCATGAAGGAAGCGTTTTATCGAAAAAAGGACTTCAGATTCGTGTTCAGCACCCCGAAAAACCCCTTAGAGAGTAGGTTTGAAAGCGATTAAACAGAGTTTATTTTTGAGCAATTTTGATGAAAAAACGCGAAAATAACCATGAAGGAAGCGTTTTATCGAAAAAAGGACTTCAGATTCGTGTTCAGCACCCCGAAAAACCCCTTAGAGAGTAGGTTTGAAAGCGATTAAACAGAGTTTATTTTTGAGCAATTTTGATGAAAAAACGCGAAAATAACCATGAAGGAAGCGTTTTATCGAAAAAAGGACTTCAGATTCGTGTTCAGCACCCCGAAAAACCCCTTAGAGAGTAGGTTTGAAAGCGATTAAACAGAGTTTATTTTTGAGCAATTTTGATGAAAAAACGCGAAAATAACCATGAAGGAAGCGTTTTATCGAAAAAAGGACTTCAGATTCGTGTTCAGCACCCCGAAAAACCCCTTAGAGAGTAGGTTTGAAAGCGATTAAACAGAGTTTATTTTTGAGCAATTTTGATGAAAAAACGCGAAAATAACCATGAAGGAAGCGTTTTATCGAAAAAAGGACTTCAGATTCGTGTTCAGCACCCCGAAAAACCCCTTAGAGAGTAGGTTTGAAAGCGATTAAACAGAGTTTATTTTTGAGCAATTTTGATGAAAAAACGCGAAAATAACCATGAAGGAAGCGTTTTATCGAAAAAAGGACTTCAGATTCGTGTTCAGCACCCCGAAAACCCCTTAGAGAGTAGGTTTGAAAGCGATTAAACAGAGTTTATTTTTGAGCAATTTTGATGAAAAAACGCGAAAATAACCATGAAGGAAGCGTTTTATCGAAAAAAGGACTTCAGATTCGTGTTCAGCACCCCGAAAAACCCCTTAGAGAGTAGGTTTGAAAGCGATTAAACAGAGTTTATTTTTGAGCAATTTTGATGAAAAAACGCGAAAATAACCATGAAGGAAGCGTTTTATCGAAAAAAGGACTTCAGATTCGTGTTCAGCACCCCGAAAAACCCCTTAGAGAGTAGGTTTGAAAGCGATTAAACAGAGTTTATTTTTGAGCAATTTTGATGAAAAAACGCGAAAATAACCATGAAGGAAGCGTTTTATCGAAAAAAGGACTTCAGATTCGTGTTCAGCACCCCGAAAAACCCCTTAGAGAGTAGGTTTGAAAGCGATTAAACAGAGTTTATTTTTGAGCAATTTTGATGAAAAAACGCGAAAATAACCATGAAGGAAGCGTTTTATCGAAAAAAGGACTTCAGATTCGTGTTCAGCACCCCGAAAAACCCCTTAGAGAGTAGGTTTGAAAGCGATTAAACAGAGTTTATTTTTGAGCAATTTTGATGAAAAAACGCGAAAATAACCATGAAGGAAGCGTTTTATCGAAAAAAGGACTTCAGATTCGTGTTCAGCACCCCGAAAAACCCCTTAGAGAGTAGGTTTGAAAGCGATTAAACAGAGTTTATTTTTGAGCAATTTTGATGAAAAAACGCGAAAATAACCATGAAGGAAGCGTTTTATCGAAAAAAGGACTTCAGATTCGTGTTCAGCACCCCGAAAAACCCCTTAGAGAGTAGGTTTGAAAGCGATTAAACAGAGTTTATTTTTGAGCAATTTTGATGAAAAAACGCGAAAATAACCATGAAGGAAGCGTTTTATCGAAAAAAGGACTTCAGATTCGTGTTCAGCACCCCGAAAAACCCCTTAGAGAGTAGGTTTGAAAGCGATTAAACAGAGTTTATTTTTGAGCAATTTTGATGAAAAAACGCGAAAATAACCATGAAGGAAGCGTTTTATCGAAAAAAGGACTTCAGATTCGTGTTCAGCACCCCGAAAAACCCCTTAGAGAGTAGGTTTGAAAGCGATTAAACAGAGTTTATTTTTGAGCAATTTTGATGAAAAAACGCGAAAATAACCACGAAAAACCCCTAAGAGAGTAGGTTTGAAAGCGATTAAACAGAGTTTATTTTTGAGCAATTTTGATGAAAAAACGCGAAAATAACCATGAAGGAAGCGTTTTATCGAAAAAAGGACTTCAGATTCGTGTTCAGCACCCCGAAAAACCCCTTAGAGAGTAGGTTTGAAAGCGATTAAACAGAGTTTATTTTTGAGCAATTTTGATGAAAAAACGCGAAAATAACCATGAAGGAAGCGTTTTATCGAAAAAAGGACTTCAGATTCGTGTTCAGCACCCCGAAAAACCCCTTAGAGAGTAGGTTTGAAAGCGATTAAACAGAGTTTATTTTTGAGCAATTTTGATGAAAAAACGCGAAAATAACCATGAAGGAAGCGTTTTATCGAAAAAAGGACTTCAGATTCGTGTTCAGCACCCCGAAAAACCCCTTAGAGAGTAGGTTTGAAAGCGATTAAACAGAGTTTATTTTTGAGCAATTTTGATGAAAAAACGCGAAAATAACCATGAAGGAAGCGTTTTATCGAAAAAAGGACTTCAGATTCGTGTTCAGCACCCCGAAAAACCCCTTAGAGAGTAGGTTTGAAAGCGATTAAACAGAGTTTATTTTTGAGCAATTTTGATGAAAAAACGCGAAAATAACCATGAAGGAAGCGTTTTATCGAAAAAAGGACTTCAGATTCGTGTTCAGCACCCCGAAAAACCCCTTAGAGAGTAGGTTTGAAAGCGATTAAACAGAGTTTATTTTTGAGCAATTTTGATGAAAAAACGCGAAAATAACCATGAAGGAAGCGTTTTATCGAAAAAAGGACTTCAGATTCGTGTTCAGCACCCCGAAAACCCCTTAGAGAGTAGGTTTGAAAGCGATTAAACAGAGTTTATTTTTGAGCAATTTTGATGAAAAAACGCGAAAATAACCATGAAGGAAGCGTTTTATCGAAAAAAGGACTTCAGATTCGTGTTCAGCACCCCGAAAAACCCCTTAGAGAGTAGGTTTGAAAGCGATTAAACAGAGTTTATTTTTGAGCAATTTTGATGAAAAAACGCGAAAATAACCATGAAGGAAGCGTTTTATCGAAAAAAGGACTTCAGATTCGTGTTCAGCACCCCGAAAAACCCCTAAGAGAGTAGGTTTGAAAGCGATTAAACAGAGTTTATTTTTGAGCAATTTTGATGAAAAAACGCGAAAATAACCATGAAGGAAGCGTTTTATCGAAAAAAGGACTTCAGATTCGTGTTCAGCACCCCGAAAACCCCTTAGAGAGTAGGTTTGAAAGCGATTAAACAGAGTTTATTTTTGAGCAATTTTGATGAAAAAACGCGAAAATAACCATGAAGGAAGCGTTTTATCGAAAAAAGGACTTCAGATTCGTGTTCAGCACCCCGAAAAACCCCTTAGAGAGTAGGTTTGAAAGCGATTAAACAGAGTTTATTTTTGAGCAATTTTGATGAAAAAACGCGAAAATAACCATGAAGGAAGCGTTTTATCGAAAAAAGGACTTCAGATTCGTGTTCAGCACCCCGAAAAACCCCTTAGAGAGTAGGTTTGAAAGCGATTAAACAGAGTTTATTTTTGAGCAATTTTGATGAAAAAACGCGAAAATAACCATGAAGGAAGCGTTTTATCGAAAAAAGGACTTCAGATTCGTGTTCAGCACCCCGAAAAACCCCTTAGAGAGTAGGTTTGAAAGCGATTAAACAGAGTTTATTTTTGAGCAATTTTGATGAAAAAACGCGAAAATAACCATGAAGGAAGCGTTTTATCGAAAAAAGGACTTCAGATTCGTGTTCAGCACCCCGAAAAACCCCTTAGAGAGTAGGTTTGAAAGCGATTAAACAGAGTTTATTTTTGAGCAATTTTGATGAAAAAACGCGAAAATAACCATGAAGGAAGCGTTTTATCGAAAAAAGGACTTCAGATTCGTGTTCAGCACCCCGAAAACCCCTTAGAGAGTAGGTTTGAAAGCGATTAAACAGAGTTTATTTTTGAGCAATTTTGATGAAAAAACGCGAAAATAACCATGAAGGAAGCGTTTTATCGAAAAAAGGACTTCAGATTCGTGTTCAGCACCCCGAAAAACCCCTTAGAGAGTAGGTTTGAAAGCGATTAAACAGAGTTTATTTTTGAGCAATTTTGATGAAAAAACGCGAAAATAACCATGAAGGAAGCGTTTTATCGAAAAAAGGACTTCAGATTCGTGTTCAGCACCCCGAAAAACCCCTTAGAGAGTAGGTTTGAAAGCGATTAAACAGAGTTTATTTTTGAGCAATTTTGATGAAAAAACGCGAAAATAACCATGAAGGAAGCGTTTTATCGAAAAAAGGACTTCAGATTCGTGTTCAGCACCCCGAAAAACCCCTTAGAGAGTAGGTTTGAAAGCGATTAAACAGAGTTTATTTTTGAGCAATTTTGATGAAAAAACGCGAAAATAACCATGAAGGAAGCGTTTTATCGAAAAAAGGACTTCAGATTCGTGTTCAGCACCCCGAAAAACCCCTTAGAGAGTAGGTTTGAAAGCGATTAAACAGAGTTTATTTTTGAGCAATTTTGATGAAAAAACGCGAAAATAACCATGAAGGAAGCGTTTTATCGAAAAAAGGACTTCAGATTCGTGTTCAGCACCCCGAAAAACCCCTTAGAGAGTAGGTTTGAAAGCGATTAAACAGAGTTTATTTTTGAGCAATTTTGATGAAAAAACGCGAAAATAACCATGAAGGAAGCGTTTTATCGAAAAAAGGACTTCAGATTCGTGTTCAGCACCCCGAAAAACCCCTTAGAGAGTAGGTTTGAAAGCGATTAAACAGAGTTTATTTTTGAGCAATTTTGATGAAAAAACGCGAAAATAACCATGAAGGAAGCGTTTTATCGAAAAAAGGATTTCAGATTCGTGTTCAGCACCCCGAAATACCCCCTAGAGAGTAGGTTTGAAAGCGATTAAACAGAGTTTATTTTTGAGCAATTTTGATGAAAAAACGCGAAAATAACCATGAAGGAAGCGTTTTATCGAAAAAAGGACTTCAGATTCGTGTTCAGCACCCCGAAAAACCCCTTAAAGAGTACCCCGATAAACCCCTTAGAGAGTAGGTTTGAAAGCGATTAAACAGAGTTTATTTTTGAGCAATTTTGATGAAAAAACGCGAAAATAACCATGAAGGAAGCGTTTTATCGAAAAAAGGACTTCAGATTCGTGTTCAGCACCCCGAAAAACCCCTTAGAGAGTAGGTTTGAAAGCGATTAAACAGAGTTTATTTTTGTGCAATTTTGATGAAAACGGGGTGACTAAGTGCCACTTTTTGAGGTTTTTTTCAAATATCTCCTCTATTATTCGACCTGTCAAGCTGAAATTTTTACACAACATAACCACACATCTCAGTTTCTCATTCATCTACTTGAAAAAATTCTATGTGGGCCGGGAGAGGGTGGGGATTTTTTTACAAGTGGCACTTACTCACCCCGCTAGTCGGGGTGACTAAGTGCCACTCGTGTTTTTCACTAAAAAAAACATATCGTAATGCCGTGCTGGCACCATTTCATCCCTCGCAATTGAATATGGGAATGTTCCCAATAAAAAAAATTGAAAAACAGGCAAATTTCAGCCAGAAAATCAATGTTTTTTAAAGGAAAAACACCAAAAACAGTAACGCTTTCAACCCTTTAATAAACTCTTCTATGAAAACATTAATTAAACTCCTAAATTGCTAAAAATGCTCAATACAGTGGCAATTCACATTTTCAATAGGAACATATGTTCGTCATTGGTAAAATCATCAATCAAAGCTTAAAGTGAGAGAAAGAAAAGAAGAACAGACCAACAAAGAAACAAGACTACCAAGTCACTTCAAATAGATTTCCCTACAGTTGTTTTGAGGGTCCAATCTTCTTCCTTATTTGGCTCTTCTTATACCAAAGTGCATCTGGTTGCTCTGGCCACAACCAGAATTGCCCATTTTTCGCCATGCACGTCACACAGGCTTCGTCGTCACTATCGAAGTTTGTGAGCATTTTCCCTGGATACAGAAATTTCTTTGGATCGGACTGCACGCAGGTACGCATCAGTATAGTTGCGGTAAGGACGCCCTCCCACCTTCTTGACGTATTTCCGAGGCATCTGAAACATGAAACGATGTATATACTCAAGTGAAAATGCAAAAACACGGGAAAAACAGGTGGCACTTTTTCACCCCTCAAACTGTCATTTTTTGGTTTTCCGCTCATAACGTCGGAAAAATTTTTTTTAAGGAGATATCTCTTCTCATGGAACGAGTTGGTAGGTATGACAATGTAAAGTAACACTTACCTTGAGGAAAATCGTGTGTGAAGTACAGGTACTCAAGGACACTCCCGGGACAAAGCACAACACCTCCAAAACGACTCATGGATTAAAAAAAAAATTAGAGCAACGCAAATTCACACCAAGAAGGCAATGAAACAGATTTTCTTACGCGTACGACACTGAAGAACGTAGCGGATGACCGTCCAAACCAAAACTTCTTGATTCGGGCCGACAGGGAGCGTTGGAATGCGAAAACCACTAGTGGCACTTTTTCACCCCGCTAGGCACTTAGTCAGAGGAGCAATTTTGATGAAAAAACGCGAAAATAACCATGAAGGAAGCGTTTTATCGAAAAAAGGACTTCAGATTCGTGTTCAGCACCCCGAAAAACCCCTTAGTGAGTAGG
>JAVIWC010006643.1:0-11342 GCA_031894815.1 Creontiades dilutus
TATTTCATGTATCTATTTTCTCATAATTGGGTTCGCTCGTTCATATAAATAAATAGACTTCATGATGAGGGCGCTCAGCGTCAGGTATCAATCTCATCTGATTACCTAGATAAAATTCTGTGATGGGGAAAAAAGTTCTTAAAGTGAAATTGCTGATGGAAACGCTGCAATTTCACGAGAAATAAACAACTGCTTGCCTTTCGTTGATCACGATGAGTAATTGTCTTCTAAATTCGTAAAAACAACGTACTTACTTCTCTCAGCTTTCGGCATTGAGTGATGATCAGGGCGTCTGAGACCCTTGAAAAGATTTCTGGGAGACAGGGAAGCGAGGAAGGCGCCGACAGCATTGTGTTTGCTCGCGTCCACTTTCTTTTTCGTCTTGACGTCCTCCTCGGCGAGCGAACTGATCGATGAGCAGGTGGAGGAGCTCATATCGCCTTTGCGGTCGCAACCGCAGCCGCCCGCACCGCGCCCCGCGCACTTGAGCATCCTATCACATCACCGACGAATCGTCAACCTCTTCGGCTCCTCCTTTCGTTTCTGAAACAACAGTAAAAAATAAAGTTATTAATCAATTCAACTCTGTAGATCCCTAGATCCTAAGATGTTGATGAATTACATTTTTTCCACATTTTTACATGGATGAATTACAAAATTACATTTTGAAAGTAAAATAAAATTATGAAAATCATCTTGTTAACCATGGAAAACAGGTATCCTAATTCATGTTCTTTAGCATACCATTTAAAAACCGGAAGAAAACAAAAATGACTGTTGACAGATACTTTATTATGCCAATTGGGTTTTAAATTGGACTGAGAACCCATTTTTATTTGTATACTTCAGTTTCCTTCTCGGGGAGTGAGGTTGGAGGGAAGATACTCAGGAAAATACCATGAAGCATTAAGGGTTACAACTTTTTTATTTATTTTTATTTTTTGGCTTTGTATAATTCCAGTTTCATTTAGCCACGCAACACACTGCATGTTCTAAAATTTCTCGTAAAATACACGTACCTACCTGCTGAATTGTCAATATTAGGTTACGGGTTTTCAATCATAGAATATGAAGAAAAATTGTATTTAATTCAAAATCAGGTCCTATGAGATCACCCTGCCCTCGACCCCAACTTCCTTTCAAGTGACCATTCATATACGAATTTGTTGACGATATTCATTTAGCAATTTCTGAAAATTCCAAAGATACTGTTCTCACTTTATTCGATAGTTGTGTGATTCTCTAACTACGGGCACATTCGTGTAGATGGAACGCTGTGCTGTTTTAAGTCGTCTGACATTCAACTTTTTAGTAACATCTGAAGAGCAGCTGTCAATGGTTTTTCAACCCCTGCTCAAGTGTTTAATGTCCTCCCGCTGCACTTTATTCTGGTCTCTTTAGTCTAGGGTCATTGAAATGGCCCAAAAAGAGTGTATTCCTGAGGGAACGAAACGGAGATTTTCAAGGAACTTCTTGTTTTGGTGGTAGCAGTGACTCACAAGCGCGCGGTAGGTGGTGTGTTTTCTGATAAAGCGAGAACATCAGAAAATAGGTTAGCATGTTTATTTAATGTCATTTTAATGGGCCTAGTTGCTCACCTATTATGTTTGATCTCGAAATTTTCTTTCTGCCCACTTATCCTCTTGAAAGACCGTATCTCGTTACATTTTTAAAACAAGCAAAAAGTCCAGTAGTATTGGAAAAATCTTTATTGAAAGACCGAATCGTCATTGTCATGAAGGTGAAAACATACCAAAATTGCCATTGTCATGACCGAAACCGCCACGCAGTTGTTACGACTTCTTGCATTGTTGTGGAGGTCGAATTTCAAATTTGAATTTCGCTGAGAATAATGGAATGTCTTGAATGACTGGGAATCAGAAAGACATCCAGAAATTCCAATATACCCAAGGAGGTCACACTGGGGTCGGTTCTAACCCCCAGTGATTCGATTTTGCTGAGCAACTACACTGGAGACCAAAAAAACCGGCGCAGTTGAATTGTTTCCACATTGAACAGTTGGGTTTAAGTCAATAGTTAGGTCAATAAAAAGATTAACAGAGATTATGTGCCATGGTCCATCTTTGTTTTTCTTTAACTATTCAGTTGTTTCCTGTAATGCTCTCTTGAATTCACGATAGAAGCCTAAAGGACGAAAGATTGCTTTTCAACAGTCTGCCTTCGGTGCGATCAACACAAGCCGTTTTTAACATTGTGCCTTTTTAAAACATTTTTCTTGATCTTTTTCCTTTTGAATTAAGTTTTTAAAAAGTTTTCCTGCCGTTTAAATGGTTTTAAACGCGTGTGTAGTTGCAAGACTTGTTGCATTGATAGAGGACGAGGAGGATTGTTTGACCGTTGGGGGATTGTTTGACCTGGGGGGGGGGGGGAGTCACAACGTTTCTGTATTTTTCGTTTTCCTTGCACTTTCATTCTCTTGAAACATGACTGAAACTATTTGGAATCCCCGCATTCACGGCTGCGAGAATACTGCTGTGATTTTTTTGCTGGTTTCTAGCTTCTTTAGGTGAAAATTATATAGAAATAGGTTGTGCTTTGCTAGATTGCTTTTCCTGTTTAGTGGGTGAATATAGTACAGAATATATGAAAATTGCTGAAAAGGGCTCGGTGCTTCCTCTGCCCAAGGATGGCTGACAAAAAGACCAACCAAAAATGCAGTCACTGCTGGAAAGCGAATTGTGATAGCCATTCAACCACCGAAATCACATGCGTTGAGTGTGCCGAGTGACTGTTGATGGACACGCCAAATTATTTGACCCCAAAATATTTGAATTATTTGAAACTGATGATTTGAAATTGGTAACATATTCCATATCGCTCTCTCATTTTGAGCTAGAAGTTTACAATAAAGCACTTCTATGGTTGTATACAGCGAGGGATTCCTTATAAATTTGATATTCTGACGGTTTCAAATCAGGTAACAATGCGGTTCTGACGGAAACTGCCTTCGAGAAACCTATTCAAACGGGCTAGGCCAGGTAATTGCGAACAAAGAACCCTTTTCGTAACGGTTGGAAACACTAATTTAATGAGGGAACTCCTACTGAGAGATCTTAACAGCTGAGGGTATTGTTAGTCGGAAATATTTTACCCCTTTTCGTCTTGATAAGGCTTGATTCGGGCAATTAACCGCTGTTTCAATGATTACCGCCGGCAGATTACGCGGTTTTTAAAGTTCAATATTTACGCATCCACCCGCAATTCTATTCATTCAACGAAATTTGGGAGTTACCTGTACATATATTGAACAATGATTTTTGTAACTCATAAGCAATGCATGGTACTTACTGAACTACTTATAAAGTTACTTATAAATTTCCCAGTTCAATTAAACCTTTTCCCAAAAGAATTAAACCCATTTCCGAAAATATAAAACCTTTCCCCAATAGAATCAAACGTTTTCCCAACACAACCAAAATTTTTCAAAAAATAATCAAACCCTTTTCTGAAATAATTAAACCTTAGCGGGAAATCAATGAATTGCAAGTACGAGGTCTGTAAATTAAGTAATGAGACTGATTTTTTAAAAATGTTCAACACAAAAAGAACTACAACTCAATGAGAGAGAATAAACATTTATTGATCATAATGTATGGTGGAATGTTGGATTAGTTGGGGTTGTGAAAAGTATAAATTGATTTGCCAAAAGGTCGAATTGGTATACCGAAAGTTGAAATTGAGTCGCGAAAAGTTTAAATTGAGATGCCAAAAATATTAAAATCGATTTGTGCCTAAGGTTCAAATTACTTTGCCAAAATTTTCAATTTGATGATATGGCAAAAATTCAAATTGATTTTGCCAAACTAATCTGATTTTCAATTCAATACTATCACCTTCAAAATAACTTCCTTCTGAGTCCACACAACGCTGGAGACGTTTCTTCCACCCCTTATACATTTGCTGGAACTCCGATACTGAAATAACCTTCAGCTGGTCGGTGACAGCCGTTTGAATTTTTTTAAACTGTCCCAAAATGATTTCCCTTGAGGTAATTCTTCAACTTTGGGAAGAGAAAAAAGTCACAAGTCCTGGAGGCAAAAGCGGTTTTCTCTCGTTCAATATGTCCAGGATAGGTAAGTAAATGCAATAATTATAATTTTACTTATTGAAATAGCTTCGGAAACATGAGACGAATTGCGGACTCAGGGTAAATGATGAACACATCAATTTCTCTAGACTGCCAAAAACGATATTGACCTTTATTGACCCTGAAATGGACGTATATCTTTTCCTGAACAGTAGCACTAAATGTCGAATCCAGAATGAACTGCATTTACCTGCATTTGACTGGGTTTTATGCAAATTTGGTATGCAAGGATTTAATTTTTTTTTTTTTTTATCTTTTCCTTCTTTTAAGCTTGAATATGTCCTCAACTGTTAAAGATAGACAAAAAATGAAGATGAACAATTTTGTAGCAAATTTTGTCACCTTCATTTTTTATTTCGACAGTTTTTTTGTGAGGCCTACCGTTTCCGAGTTAAGAGCAAAAAACTAGCAAGGAAATAAATTTACGGTGAGATTACAATTTTACTGTTTCAACTACTCAGGGTTTATCTCTCAGCCGCGGGTCTCTATTTCAGATCTACGTAGTGGATGCCCGCGATCAAGGCTGTTTCGCGTTTGGCAAGAAGAAAGCCTTGCCACGTCCAAAACACAGGCAGTTTGTGGGTTTTTGAAAGAAGCCAGTAATTTGAACACTTTCAGCGGCGAAGAACAACGAAAGGTATTGCAAAAGATCACAAACTTGTGCGCCCAGTTCCAAGCCAAATGGATAGTGACAATGGATGGTGACAAACTTTTTGAAATCACCCGCTGTTCTATTATCGTGATATTATCTACCTACTTTGTGGTAAAATTTAAGTATCAGAGGACATACATTATAAGTTCTACATATGAGTTTGATTTATAATTACTCAGATAACCTCTTTTATTCTACCACGAAGCCCCTTTCAATGCTAATGATATTAGGTCTGGCAAAACTCGGTACTCAGCTTTCTCAATAATGCGTTTAACGCCACTTCTGGAAACAATTTCAACAAACTAACTTCAGATTCGGGTTCTGCGCACGAAATAACCTCAGTATACCAAATTTTACGAACCCTTTTGAGTTTTGGGCTCATAGAGTAGCGTTTTCAACCACTGTGCGCCGCCCCAAAATATGCTTTGTTTATGATTCCACACGCCAGCTCACATCCAGTTTGCAGCCCTACATGTTGGAAATCAGTTTCGTTTCGAAATCGGTGAACAATTGGTACCTTGCGGTGAGAACACTGCAGTGTGACGTAGTTTAACAATGTATGTAAATTACATAAAATTTTGTGTCTTTATGACTTCATATCGTTTCTGTACCTAAACTTATTGTTTTATGGATCAATAAATACTCATAGTGTGCAGATCTTGATCTCATTTTTAGCAGTGTTCACATCCTAACAAATTTAGAGTTCGAGAAAAAATCTACTTAAACCTAATAGTGATCTTTTTCAGGTCACGCCCATTTAAATCTACTTGTAATTACATCAAATTGAATCTTAATGATCTCCTTAAATAATGAAAATGACGTAAGACTTGTTGCTGTATTTAATCTATTCAATAGTTTGTTTATTTATTTCGTTTTGATAGGAATGAGGCTCTTGCGTACGTCTATATCTCATTAGAATTAGTATATGAATTAGCAACTTCTTGGTTGTATGGTCTTGTTGTACGGTTGTGTTGTAAATTCTATCTATTTGTTTCGATTACGGATTTCATGTGGTTATGGAATACCGATAATAATACATACCGCTCCATTACCCTTGTACATAATTAATTTATTCTCATCAGAAATAACTGTTTCCATATTGTAAGATGTTATTGAGTATTACGCAATTAATTGAAAACAGACACCATTAGTTTTCAACATTCCATTGTGAATTCGGACAACGTTTCATTCCCTCGTTCAATACAAAAAGAGAAGACTTGTGGGTCGGAAGGTGACAACGGGTAGAAGGGCGCGGTGGGTGGACTAGCCATATCAGCAGATTTATGTGTTAGAACGTTACACAACACATTTTCTCTTCACGACTCGCCATTTATTCAACGCTTCCTATTCACTTTACCACGACACGGGTTTGCATATGTAAAACCCTACAGGGCAGCCAAGTTCTGGGCTTTACATACGAGCAATATTCACCCTAGAATTTGGAGTTCCAAGAAGAAGATCCCTACCGAACCCTATTTTAGTAGATTCCCCTCGTCACTAATAGAGTTTCGCTAACCCATTCAACCCTCCTGCAGGAGCAACCTACCCCACCAAAAAAATAGGGTCTTCACTAGCGGTGAAGGAAGCGTAAAGAAACTAAATTAGAGAAAGGAACAAGGGACGAATCAAAATCGTTTCAAAAGCAATGATTCAAATTAACAAACATTGCGTAGACGGTGAAGTTGTTGTTTCCACCAAATTAGTATATTATACTTTTGTCTTGGAATTTCTGGGAGGAGTCTATAATATAGGACACAATCGCTCATCAATACTCTGGAAATTTTGCTTACAGAGCAGCCAGACTCAGGGCTTCAACGACTAGGATCTACAGGAGCAACATCTACTTTCGACTTTGGACTCCCAGAAAGAAGATACGTATCCAATCCCACTCCAGTACGTATATTTTTAATCCTGTCATATATTCAGTTCCTCGAAATTCCCATCCTCGAAATGCCAATTGTGATGAATCAGGACAGTTCCTCATACAGTTTCTTAAAACTGGTACGCTTGTTACCCTCAAGGGTATCATCTGGGTCTTGCAGGCTAATCGTCTCACCCCTTGAATGGCTCAAGTACTACTCACCATCTCCACTTTGTTAGATGTTAGCCTAGTTTAGAAACACTCTCTCCATGTCATAAGAATATTGACTGCCTTGATGTACCTTCCTTTGGATACACCCATATGCAAAATGGGCAACAAATAATTAACTGATAACTCTCTCCACCTTTCTCTATTAACCCCTTCCCTGTACAACAGAAGCCTATCCCACCACTCCTCTTCCTTGAATTTTCATGAGAGTGTTATGGGTGTGGATAGTTCCCATCGTTCTTGCGGATACACTTGGAGCTTTTAAGCCTCAAGGATATGTTCTTTGTTTGGTACGCTGATCGATTCACCCTAGGAAAGGAACTATCCCTAGTCCTTGTTATTTAGTAAATGGCTTGCTTACTAATACAGTATAACCACAGAATCGACCTGTTCCCACTAACATCTTTACAAACATTTTATGCTACTCGCGGTTACTTGGAAAGTATCAAGTTTCATAAGCGACTGTTAGAAAATAGAGCTAAGGTCCACACGTTTATGTGTCATGGAGCAGTGGTTTTCTACTCAACTTATGTTTGTGTGCTTACATCATGTGGTTCGGGGAGAGATCTATGATAAAGGATGCATTTTTCCTCCAAATAAATAATTCATACATCTGCTACCTTGAAAATAAAAAAGAAACCCGTATTCTGAGTTTGAAGTGAGGCTGTAAAATACGATTAAACCTTTGGAATAAGAACTTCTGAGTATCCAAAGGTACTTACTTTACACAGTTTTCTCTTGAGATAGTGTCAAACTTATCCGCCTAACTGGAAAGGAAAATGCGGCAAGCTTGATTACCGCAGGTCTCGCAATAAAACTTCTCTTATTATTCTTTCTTCTTCTTACTCTTGATTTATGGAAGATTTTGCACGTATATTTACTCATATATGAGAGCTTCTACGGTAAATGTATATAGGAACCATCTGTAGAGACCACCCACCTCATTTACGTTTTACACACACTTGCAATTTACTTAACCACATACCTCAGTTTCAATAAAGGCCTGAGGCACTCATATCCTTCCATGTAACAAGTTAACAAGTCCCAAGACGCCATATGGTAGGAAGGTACCAACAATTTTCGCCCCTAATGAGGTTCTCAATTATCGTTTCTCATTCAAAATTGATTCCACCAGCAATTCAAATACTCAATTTGAACCGAGAGAAGTTAATAACCAGAACAATGCCATCAACGACCATTTTCTTATTAAACACTAGATCTGTCTGGCGAATAAAAATGTGTGTCAAAAGAGGCAGACTATTTCCAATTTGAATTAATGAATAACAACAATAATAGCAATCATTGACTAACAATCTTGTGCTTGGTTGATTGTATATTGTTAGCAGCTAATTGATGAAATGTAAGTACAACCTTTCACGGCATTCTGTATAGATTAAGTACCAATATTTAATTAATCACTATTCATTTGGATTTTAGATGTTGATTTCATTTATATTTCAGATTTTAGGGATAAATTAGCACTTCAAGGACAAATGTTCGTTTCTATTTTTTTCAAGCATTGTTTAAATATGATTCCGTCTTGTTTTGATAATGAACGGTTGAAATTTTATCTACACAATGGATTAATCAAGTATTAATAATCTATTTTGGGAAATTATCGTGATTTAAGAAAAGATATACGCCAACCTTCAGGATTTCAACTCTTTCAACAATTGTGATCTATACATTCATGTTACCGACATATTCATTATTGAAGATGGTATTCCCCTGGGAAGAATACTGGTACAAGTTCAAAAACACAACTTTTGGGAAATGGCATTCTAAGATTTTTCAATTCTTCACTCGCGTATCGCAGACGCCCCAATTTTTATTTATCTTACCCACTGGTTTTAATGTAATCAAATATCTCTCTCAGATAATTGTGTCACGTCAAATTAGCTCTGCTTCCTTTTTTTGACGATCAGCATGCATTAGACATAAAAATCCTACGATGTACCACTATTCACTCAAGAAATTTGGGCCATGATCGCAGTTATCCCATCAGTTATTTCCTTGGGAGAGTATTAATATTCAAATACCCTTCACTAAAACGTCACCACATCAAATTATTTATTATAGAAATTGTAAACGGCTCGATATAGACAGTTGAATTTGGGAAATTAATAACATCATTTTCAAAATATTCATGAACACATGGTAGCATAGAACACTTTATTTTCTCGATGTTTTGGAACTCGTATAATGCACATCATGTATTGTTAATATAATTATAATTGAGCTCAAGTTGTTGTTAGGAAAATAAAACTTATATTCAGTCGTCTGAAGAAAATCTACATCACACCTTTATTCAGTCTTCTGGAGAAAATTCACATCTCTATATGCAATATATAATATTGCAAACTCGCATGTTTTGCCCACTAACTTCCATGTAAAATGCTTGATTGTTGGCTCGTTTGTTAGGTAAACTATTAACTTTCCTTTGTTAGGACTGCCTTTGCGCTTCTGATATTTTCTCAGAACACTTGAATTTACAGGTTTCATTACATGATTCCCGCAAAACTTTTCCTGGGACATACGCTTTACTACTTGTTGACCAGTAGGGCTGCCCAGTATTCCTCTTCTCCTTTGCTTGAGTTTTTAGCCTACGTGAAACATTCCTTGATTTTTTCCTCTTATTTGTATCATGCTGAGTGACTTTCTTCGTCTTTCTTTTAGAAACTGTATCGTCATCCTGATGCAAAGAATCTGTATGAATAGTCGGGATCTCCGGAATCGTCCAAGTTTTGTAACTCTGGAGGTTCCTCACTTTCAGAGCCTCGAGTGTCAAGCTCTGAATTGATCTCACTAGGATTATTTGTGGTATCAGCGATTTGAGGTACAACGATTTGCTGGATGTATTGAGGTACTTCAGGGAACTCATCCGTACCATCATTACTGGGAAGTTGGCGTAACTTGCCCGCATCTTGAAGGTTGGGGTGCTCATCATCACTAGTCACTTCATGAGAGAAATAGCTATAGAACTCTCTCAAACGATGCATCGGTTCCTCTTCGTTAATTTTTTCATCAGCGCCAAGCACTGAATCTGACTTACCGGTATTGTTGAGTACTTGAGGGGACTGATGAATGCCCTCATTACCCGGATGTTGGTGTATCTTGTCCGCCTCTGCAAGGCTGGGATGCTCAGTGGCAGCAGTTACTTCATGAGAGAAATAATCAAAATAAAACTCACTTAAACGATGCATAGATTCCTTGTCATTCATTTTCAGGAATGATCCATATTCATGTTCAAATTCTTTCCAAATTTCTCCTGTGTCATTTGTTTCTCCTCTCCAAGGCTTCGGTATTGACGTTGACTTCGCTGGAGACGGCTGCTGTTTACTGTTTGAAGTGGAAACATCGGCATGATTTTCGGGATTAGCCAAGGCCAGCATAACCATTTTTCGACTTCTCGACGTCATCCTGAAGCACTATCCTGAAAAAAATTAAGGCTAAAATCGGTGGAATAGTTTGAGAGTTTTGCCTGGAACATGAATTAATTTGACTACAGACAGACAGGAACTGAAGAAAGTGGTTCAAAAAGCTCTGCAACGCAAATTGCGAGTGGAATTTAAAAAAAAAAATTTTTTTTTTAAATTTTGGAACACCCAAATATTTTTGACGTCCTGCACGAACACAAGGCCTTACCCTAGGTAGCGAGAAAAATAATAATAATTTCCAGATTGAATTATTTTGTGAATAACTTGAATCATTTTGCTAATACTGATGTTAATTTTGGCCAAGAATCGGTAGTAGAATAAGCTGAATGTGAGAGGAGTACTGTTACAACTATGGTAATCAATATCTAAATGTTGAAGTTATACTGGTATAACCCAGATCACAACGTGATAAGATAGAATTCAAGTACTTATTTGTTGGATCAATAGTGGTTCAACTTGAGATGCACCAGTATTGCAGCAAGGTTTCTCATCAGTCCAGAGGTGTAAGTAAAGATATACCAGTATTTCACCGACGTCGAAGTCATTCGTTGTGCACGTGTGGAACAAGACTAGCTGTAGACCACTCTTCCCCCGAACTAAAGTAGTGGAACTGCCGAGAAGCATAGTGGTTTTTCTGCTCTCTTGTGGTGAGAAATTGCACTATCGTTAAACCGCTACTAGCCCCATGTAGAGCTCGCCTTGCTGCACCCAACGGTATATATAACCTAAAAACGCCATTTTCGGACTTATACCGGTATTCTTCCCAGGGTAGGAAGACAAGCTCGATCGCGACTTCCAAGGTGCTCCCAGATTGGCATCAATAAACCAATCACAAACACGACCAGCAAAACTCCACTTACAATCACACGGACCGTCAACCACTTATAATGGAAGTTTCGGCATTAAAGTTTTAGAAGAGGTGTCACAGCCTACGAACGATCGACTGTTACAACAGTCAGAACGAGCACACCTTATGGTACCGGGATCAAATCGTCCCCCGGACTCAACATCAACGATTGAGTTCATAGTGATGATTAACACGACAACGAGATGGAA
>JAVIWC010006644.1:0-11536 GCA_031894815.1 Creontiades dilutus
TATTTTGAAGAACTGAAGAGTATCAATTCTCCTGAATTCGTCAGGAAGCCCGTTGAATAACAAGGGACCTCTATAGTCGTAACATCTCTGCCAAGTTGTTATGATTCGGAAAGGATTGAAGATGAATCCTATTGCCTTGGCAAATCATTATTTTTGGCTAAAGGTTGTATTATTCATTTTTGTAAATGTTCAAAAGTGTACTCTTACTTACTTCTGAGCGTATTCCCTTTGCTCATAGAATACGTTTTCATCGTGGGTATTTATTCCAAAAACCTTAACAACGGTTCGCATTTGCATTGAACTCCGAATTGAATTAATTCCAAAGTTTTTATTTTATTTATTTATTTATTTTTTTAACGGTGCGCTCATAATCTTTTCTAGCTTTTTTGGGTCCTATATTTTGGATTTTCAGTTTTACATCAAAATCGGGTAGGTAACTTTCTCCCCGAGGTTATTAGTCGTACTGACTTCACGTGACGTTGCTACAACCCGCTAAACTATAGCTGCATATTTTCATAAAATAATTTTCTTATATGGTTGTAGGGAGGGTGTGCAAGTGAACTTGCTTCATTTCCTTCTTCGGGATCACAACATCTTGGCAATAGGTACTTGAAAATTATGATTACGGTCCTAGACGATCGCAAAATTTTCGAACAAATGTTGAGTCTAAGGTACCCAAGTTCATAGTGTTGCGGCCAACAGTTTATATTTAATTTTGTTTACTTTATTCCCAATCTGTTTGTATTATTGGTGTTGTGTTCGGGCAATGTGCGAACTCTCGGTGCTCCGACAAACACCGGACAGCGATAACGGCTTGGACTGTAAGATAATCTCTCCCGGGAGTCAGTCGCCTTCTATTCTTCCACGTCGAACATTTCGATCACCATTGTAAAGCTCCGTGATCATCTACGCCTACGCCACGGAGACTTTCCTTCTATTTGGAGTTCCGATTTGCTATCAAGACCATCAACTGATGTAAGTTTCTTCATCCCTGCGTTCTGTTTATTATTGACTCTGGTTTATTATTGCTGTTGCTGTAGCAACCATGATGCTACAGTTTAGAATTTCTTACTGATTCGTAATTCATTGATGTTGAAGTTTTCAGTTAATAAAAGCCTACATTTAGGTTTATGATTTCTTCATTTCATTACAATTTTATTAACTGAATTTTTGCAAGAGTGTGCAATGGAGAAAAGTCTCAAGCCTATCAGATTTGACTCGAGTCCGCACTCGCAAACAGCTTCTAAAGAATGGACACACTGGATTCGGACCTTCAACAATTTCCTCCGCGTATCGGAATTCACCACTGAAGAAGACAAACTGGACGTACTCATCAATTTTCTGTCCCCAGACAACTACGAGTTTATCAGTGAGTGCATAACGTTTAGTGACGCAATTAGAATACTTGACAAGATTTTCAAGCCAAAGACCAATGAGGTGTTTTCTAGGCATCAACTTGCTACCAGACGACAACAGACTGGTGAGTCGATTTCTCAGTACGTTCAAATACTGCAATCATTAGGTAAAAGCTGTGAATTTAAAACGGTTTCAGCTGTAGAACATAAAGAACTGTTCATCCGCGATGCTTTTATCTCGGGGCTCCAGTCCTCAGCCATTCGACAACGTCTCTTGGAGAATCATACTTTGAGCTTGGATGAGGCTATCAAACAAGCAGACTCTCTAGAGGCGGCGGCACTTCAATCTGCACTGTATTCCCAAGGTACCAGCTTCACTACAGCTGGTCTGACCCCAGACCACAATGAGGTCAGTCATCCTCAGCCACAATCTGCAGGGGCAGACGGCATTGGAGACCCACATAATATGCTTTCAGCTGCGCTACCGCCTTCAGGGAAATGCTTCTTTTGTGGTTATGATAAACACGCTAGGAGCAAGTGTCCCGCAAAGGAAGCAACTTGCAGTAAATGCCATAGAAGTGGACACTATGCGAAGGTGTGCAAATCTAAGGTAGGTAAATCATTAAAAGGTGCAAAAGCGGAGCATTTAGCCTCTTCCGTTGTTGCGGCTTGTAACTCCTCATTAACCAAAGCTCTTGTCAACGGTAAGATCAACAACAATCCAGCTACATGCTTAATTGATACGGGTAGCTCGAACAGTTATATCAATTTGAGCTTTGTGCAGCGCCATAAAATTAGCGTATTCCCTGAGAACGCTAAAGTAGCTATGGCCTCAACTTCACATTCTTCTCAAATTGAAGGATATGTAATAACGGATTTGAGACTGTCAGACCATTATTATCCTAGGCAAAAGCTCTCGGTACTCAAAGAGCTTTGTGCTGATGTTCTTATAGGACATGATATAATGAATTTGCACTCTAATGTACACGTTTTCTTTGGGGGTATCCGAGACTCTCTTCGAGTGTGCAATGCTGCTCCAGCGGTAGTTAACTCATTTAAACTATTCAGCAATTTGTCTCCAGGTTGTAAGCCCATTGCCTCTAAATCAAGACGTTTCTCTGAGGAAGACTCTCAATTTATCAAATCAGAAATATCTCGCCTCCTGTCTGAAGGTATTATCGTAGAAAGCTCGTCCCCATGGAGGGCACAGGTGCTAGTTACCAAAAACGAAAACCATAAAAAGAGATTAGTCATTGACTACTCTCAAACCATAAACAAATATACCTATTTGGATGCTTATCCTCTTCCAGATGTAGACAGTGTAGTGAGAAAAGTAGCCAATTTCAAGATATTCAGCTCTATTGACCTCAAAGATGCTTACCATCAAATCCCCATTTCATATGAAGAAAGGGTGTTTACTGCTTTTGAGGCTGATGGAAAGCTTTACGAATTCACTAGAATTCCATTTGGGGTCACCAATGGGGTTAGTTGTTTCCAACGGGTTGTTGACAAAATCATTCAAGACGAACGTTTGGTTGGAGTCACTGCCTACTTGGATGACATCACGGTGTGTGGGGCCTCTCAAGCTGAGCACGACGAAAATTTGTCTAAATTCCTCGGAGCTATTAAAAAGTATGGTCTGGTTATAAATTATAAGAAAAGTAAATTTTCACAAGACTCAATTCACCTCCTAGGCCATTTAGTAAGTTACAAAGAAATAAAACCAGATCCTGATCGCCTGAAACCCCTTCTCACTCTACCACCACCTTCGGACTCAGCTTCCTTAAAACGAATACTGGGCTTCTTTGCCTACTATGCGAAATGGATCCCACGGTTCTCAGACAAAATTCAAAGTTTCCTTAACACTAAATCCTTCCCGTTAACAGCAAAGGCGAAAGCTGATTTTGAAAATTTGAAAAAGGAAATCGCCGAGGCTGTGGTGTCCACCATTTCAAAAGACTTGCCACTGATCGTGGAAACGGATGCCTCAGATTTTGCCTTAGCAGCCACTCTAAGCCAGGACAGCAAGCCTGTGGCGTTCTTCTCTCGAACACTGAGTAAAGGGGAGAAAGCTTACTCGGCAATAGAAAAAGAAGCCTCCGCAATTATGGAAGCACTAAGGAAGTGGAAAGTGTTTTTAATCGGGAGATCGTTCAAGCTTATAACTGATCAAAAGGCACTTTCATTTATCTTTAACAAAACACTTTCAAGCAAAATAAAAAGTGATAAAGTTACTCGATGGCGAATTGAACTTGCACCCTATGATTTTGACATAGTTTATCGTCCAGGAGTAGAAAACGCCAAGGCAGATATGCTTTCTCGTGTTTGTGGTGCAGTTCAAGGCTTTGACAAACTTGCTGCCCTTCATCAGTCTCTATGCCACCCAGGGGTCACGAGGATGGTTCATTGGATCAGAACTAAAAACTTGGCCTACTCGGTGGATGACGTGAGGAGGATGACATCCCAATGCTCTGTATGTGCCGAGGTAAAGCCTCGATTTTTCAAGTTTCACGGAAAACTTATAAATGCAACTGCTCCACTTGAAAAGTTGAACGTCGACTTCAAGGGACCCCTACCAACTTCCTCAAGAAATAAATACGTTTTGACCGTCGTTGACGAATTTTCAAGATTCCCTTTTGCTTTCCCATGCCCTGACATCAGTTCAGCTACTGTAATACGATGCCTAACGCAGCTATTCTATCTTGTGGGTGTTCCAGCATTCATACATTCGGACCGTGGTGCTTCATTCTTATCTCGTGACGTTACCTCTTTTCTCAATTCCCAGGGAGTCGCCACAAGTCGCTCCACACCTTACAATCCCATGGGAAACGGACAAGTTGAGCGATACAATGGCATCATATGGAAAGCTGTAAGCCTCGCTCTGAAAAGTAAACAATTAGCCATATCTAACTGGGAAACCGTTTTGCCAGAAGCTTTACATGCTGTTAGGTCACTCCTATGCACAGCCACCAATCATACTCCACATGAAAGGTTTTATGCATTTCCCCGCCGCTCTGCTAATGGCGTGACACTTCCTACGTGGCTGCTGAATCCAGGTCCGGTGCTTATTAAAAAAAATGTTAGATCCAGTAAATATGATGACCTTGTTGAAGAAGCAGAATTACTCCAAGCCAATCCAGAGTATGCTTGGATTAGGAGGCAGGATGGGACCGAAGCTACAATCTCACTGAGACAGCTTGCACCTAGGGGTAACAACATCCCGACTAACGATGAATCTAGTCAACCCGAACCCCTTATTGTCCCCCAAACTACGTCGATTTCACCATCTCCTGAACCACCTCGAACTCGCCAAAGCTGTCCATCTACACCTGCTTCGCCCCCTCATCCACGACCTCTACAAAGCATTCCAGTATCTTCGCCCTGTCATCCGCCGAGCGCTCCTGACCATGAATCGGCGGACCAGAGCACAGATACCCCGTTTGTTGAAGAATCGGGTCGACCCACGCGAAAAAGGAGACCTCCTGCCTATCTGGAAGACTACTTCACCTATTAGTTCATTATTATTTTGTTTTTGTAGTTTCCTTTTTTTCTGGAGGGGGAAAATGTGATGATTCTACGGTTTATTATTGACTCTGGTTGCTGTAGCAACCATGATGCTACAGTTTAGAATTTCTTACTGATTCGTAATTCAGTTATCACGGATGATAATATTAACATAATTTAACCGAGACCTGGTAAATCGTGGTTATTCCTCGAATTATAATTGAGACTTATTATTTAGGACTTGTTGTGTTCAACGTTACTATTTTCCGCAGATGGAGTAGTATAGAGATAATTTTAAGTAATTCAATTTTGCCTATCATAACATTAATGTTAAGGGTCTTCCTATCTCGACTTCCAATTTAAAAGAAATCTCCCTCTTTTCGTGTCCTCGTCCAATTCCTTCCACAATTAGCTCGTTGATTTACTCATAACATTAAATTGTTCTGAAATCACTGGCAGTATGGATAAAGACTTCGATAAACTTGCAGCTTCATTTCTGAGAAGATTGAAAGACTTTTCTGGTACTCTGTATAGCATCAAGGAATGGGGTAAGAAGGCTTCATCCGACCCGAATGATAAGGAAAACGTTGCATTTTTTCGGGGTATGCTCAGGCAACTAGAATCTACCTTTGTTAAATTTGAGGATTTATGGCAAGAATACGAGTCCTTACAGGATGAAGGTGCTACTAATATACCCGACGCATCGGCTATAGAACTTAAGAAAACAACTAAATCGTACTATTATAATGCTAATAAATACGCTGAAATTCTAAATATGCACGATGCTGAGATCAATCGTACTAGTCAACTTTCCTTTATCAATGCTAGTACTAGTGGCAATGAGTCTCCTAGTAGAATATCTAAAAGTTTACCCAAACTTCAGCTTCCTACGTTTGGTGGTCAACCTTCGGAATGGCCGAAATTCCGAGATTCGTTTCTATCTTTGGTGCAGAACGACAGAAATATGGCCGATATTGATAAGCTTCACTACCTCAGGTCTGCGCTCACTGGGTCAGCCTTTAGTGTTATTAGTCATTTAAGTATCTCTGATGTTAACTATTCAATCGCATGGAAGGCGGTGAAGGATACTTATGACAATAAACGGCTTCTTGCAGCAAATTACTTAGACCGAATCTTGACAGCAAAGTCAGCGACTGGTAAGGCCACCCCTGACACTCTCAGGGTGTTCCTTTCCCAGGTTGGTGACAGTGTAGCAGCCTTCAATTTGCTCAATATCCCCGATGCTGCAGATTTCATATTATTTCATTTGGCTGTGCGAACATTGGATCCAGGTATTCGAGAGCAATTTGAGATAGCCAACAAAGATGTTGATTTCCCGACTATTGACTCTTTGATAAAATTTGTTCGTGAACGCTCAATATCGTTGACGCTAGCAATAGGTAGCTCATCAATAGCTACATTGAATAGTCCCATTCACACCAAAACCGCACAAGCTATACGTAAGCTACCACAACCCAAAACCCCCGTAAAATCATCCTTGTTGACACAAAATAACAGTTCATCTTCGAAACCAACCAAACATCAAAATCTACATGACAGCTCATCAGCAAAGGATACTGAATGTTTTGTATGCAAGAATCAGCATCATCACCTACTCAGTTGTGAGACTTTCCACCAAGCGTCAGTGGATGACCGATGGAAGCTCCTAGCAGGTTGGAAGGGGTGCATCAACTGCCTGACACCTAGACATACTGTGCAATCCTGCCCATCAAAATGGAAATGTAGATTTTGCCCAGAGCGACATCATTCCTCTCTCCATAGGAGCCAGAGGACAGCGAATTTCTCTAACTTGTCCCATATGACCACATTAAGCTGTGCTAGCTCTGATATTGCAGGTCAAATAATACTTGGCACAGCTTTGGTGGAAGTTTTGGACGCTCGTGGGCAATACCAGAATGTGCGTGTTGTGGTCGATTCAGGGAGTCAGAACTCCTTCATCACAGTCAAATGTGTCAACAAGTTGGGACTGAGCATGCAAAATATTCGCAAACGAATTTCCGGAATTGGGCAAACACCATTTGAGGGAACGAAAGGAAAAACTTGCTGCATAATAAGACCTAGGAACCGACCAACACTACAACTGCGAACTGATGCAATAGTTGTCACTAATATTACTTCCTTCTTGCCATCAAATTCGTTACCCCTAGATTTCATCAATCGATGTTCAGGATATGACCTGGCAGACCCAGGATTTTGGAAACCCTCCGCTATTGATTTTCTTATAGGTGCTGATCTGTTTCCTCAAATCCTTACAGGCTCAATTATTCCCATCGAGGGTAGCCAAGCTCGTCTATTCTCTTCGATTTTTGGATATATTGTTCTTGGCAAGGTCGACAGAAGTTTAGACCAAGAAGAATCTTCAACATTATTTTCTATGGATGCTACCAGGGATCTCAACAGTCAGCTAAGGAGGTTCTGGGAGATTGAGGAACCAGACATAACACCAATTCACCAGAATCCAGATCACGAACAGAGTGAAAACCACTTCCAAACTACGCATTATCGTTTACCGAATGGCAAATATAGCGTGAGGTTACCATTCAGGGAGAATCCTCCACATGTGGGTGATTCTTCGTATATAGCTAAAAAACGGTTCATGAATCTTGAAAAGAAATTGGAGGCCAACCCTACTATAAAAGAGAGCTATCATAACTCCATCAATGAGTACCTTCTGCTCGACCACATGACCCCAGCAACTCAACCTACTCGTTTCATCATCCCTCATCATGGCGTTTCTAAACAGGAGAATGATACAGCAAAGATGCGTGTTGTCTTCGATGCTAGTGTTTCAGTAAGCAATGGATGTCTCAACGAGCATTTGTTGGTTGGACAAAAATTACAGCGTGACATCAAAGACGTTGTGATGTCCTTTCGTCAGCACCAGGTTGTTTTCTCAGCGGATGTGATTAAGATGTTCAGAATGATAGAAGTGGATGAAAAAGATAGAGGATACCTGCAAATCTATTGGCGCTTCAACAAGGACCAGGATATAGAGTTGTTGGAACTCAAAACCCTTCCTTTTGGTTTAGTATGCTCTCCTTTTATAGCCTTGCGTGTGCTGAAGCAGTTATGTTTAGATCATGGAAATGACTATCCTCTAGCATCACAGGTTCTTCAACAGGACATTTATGTCGACGACATTCTATCTGGTGCTTCCTCTGAAGCAGAAGCTCTTGTGCTGAAACAACAGCTGGTGAACTTACTGAAGCATGGAGGATTTGAACTCAGTAAATGGGTGAGTAACTCAAAGACGATCATAGATTCGGTGGAGGATGGCGTCACAAAGAGTTCAGTATCTCTGGCAGACAAGGAGGACTCTTGGGTTAAACTTTTGGGGTTACAGTGGGAGCCAGAGGAAGACGTGTTCCTATTTTCATTCAAGACGCCCAAACCTATTTATTCTAAGCGAGGAATCTTGTCAGTGGTGGCACGGTTATACGACCCTCTTGGATTTTTAACTCCAGTCACGTTGGCCATGAAGGGAATAGTACAGGACCTGTGGAAAATGGATTTAAGCTGGGACGACGATGTACCAAACCAGACCAGAGTACAATGGGACAACATTTTGAGTGAACTTCCTCTACTCTCTACACTTAGAATTCCCCGATTTCTAAACACCACCATTTACTGTGAAGGCCACGTTGTTGGGTTTTCAGATGCATCACTCAGAGGTTATGCAGCAGTACTATATCTGCGAGTGTTTACCCCAGCACAAGGCTGGCAAGTATCATTACTTACATCCAAATCCAAACTTGCACCAACCAAAGCCATATCTATACCACGCCTAGAATTGAGTGGTGCAGTACTCTTGGCCCAACTGTATGCGGCAAACCAAGCATTCTTCCAGTCTTTGTCATCTAAAATGCATCCACCTACATTCCATACTGACTCGTCTATAGTTCTGGGGTGGCTAAACACTCCTACCTACAAGCTGCAGACATTTGTAGCCAACAGGGTCGCCAGGGTTCACGAATTGACTGCAAACACAAGGAGTTCATGGAGACATGTCAGCACCGAGGAAAACCCGTGTGATAGTGCATCCAGAGGTTTATTCCCATCACAACTAGCCGGTAATACACTGTGGTGGAAGGGTCCTGTTTGGCTCACCCAAGCTGAAAAGGACTGGCCATCTCCATCATTTTCTGTTACACCAGATCTTCCAGAACTGAAAACTACATCTGCTGTTACGCTCGTGAGTCCAAATACTTACCATCCTTGGGTCGACTGGATGAGCCAGCATTCATCCTTTATGAGAATGCTGAGAATTCTTGCCTGGGTAACACGTTGGGTGCATAATGTCAAGCATGTTGGTTGCTGTTGCTGTCGTATGCGCTGTGGTCCTCTCAAGCTTTTTGAACTCAATCTTGCTCGTGAATCTTGCATCAGATGGGTTCAACAGCATTACCTTCTGCAGGGACAAGTATCTCAAGACGTAAAAAGAAAGCTGGCTGAATTACAACCCTTCATTGATCCACATGGAATGTTACGAGTTGGGGGTAGGTTAAAGGAGTCTAGTCTAATCAATGCTCAAAAGTTTCCCCTACTGTTGCCTACCAAGGCCCATCTTACCACTCTGCTAGTTGACCATTACCATAAGGCCTATCTACATCCTGGACCCAACCTTCTTCAAGCCATCATTCAAAAGACCTACTGGATTCCATCACTTCGCCGTGTCATTCGACAGAGAGGTTTCAAGTGTATGACCTGTTATAGATCAAAGGCAAAAGCAGCAATTCCAATAATGGGAGATCTTCCAAGGTACCGTGTCCAAGGTGGGCGGGCCTTTATCCATGTTGGAGTGGATTTTGCTGGCCCTTTTCACATGAAGGAGTCATCTAGGCGCAAAGCACCTATTAGCAAGGTTTACCTCTGTCTGTTTGTATGTATGGCTACGAAAGCCCTACATTTAGAGGCTGTAACACGACTAACAACAGAGGCATTTCTTGCTTCACTCGAGCGATTCACAGCACGCAGGGGACTGCCTTCTGACATCTATTCGGACCGAGGAAGTAACTTTATGGGGGCAGCTAATTACTTGAAAGACCTCAGAAAATGGTTTGGGGAAGTTGAGACTCAAAATGCCCTTGTAGATTACGCGACCACAGCACACATTGACTGGCACTTCAACCCGCCTCTTACCCCTCATATGGGAGGAATTTGGGAGGCAGGGGTGAAATCTGTCAAAGGGCATCTTAGCAAAGTACTGGGTGACACCATTTTGACTTATGAAGAGCTATCTACCCTTTTCTACAAAATAGAAGCTATTCTGAACTCCCGACCTTTGTGTCCACTATCTTCAAGCCCGGAAGAGGTTGACTACCTCTCTCCAGGTCACTTCTTGGTCGGAGGCCCCCTGATTTCAGTCCCTGAACCCTCATACCTAGACATCAAAGAAAATCTTCTCGACAGATGGCAGCACGTACACGCTCTTGGGCAAAGGTTTTGGCAGAGGTGGCGCTCAGAATATTTGAGCACACTCCTCCGAAGACCCAAGTGGACTCAAAAGACAGAAAATTTGAAGGTCGGTGACCTCGTTCTGTTGAAAGAAGATTCTCCACCTATGTCCTGGCCTATTGCGAAGGTTATTGAAGTGCAACCAGGGAAAGATGGAGTTGTACGAGTGGCTACAATCAAGACTGCAAAGACAACCTACAAACGTCCAGTAGTGAAATTGGTTCCCCTCCTTCCTATAACTCAGCCCTCCTACCCAGATCCATAAATTTGACCCAAATTTAGGTGGGCGGCCATGTTGCGGCCAACAGTTTATATTTAATTTTGTTTACTTTATTCCCAATCTGTTTGTATTATCGGTGTTGTGTTCGGGCAATGTGCGAACTCTCGGTGCACCGACTAACACCGGACAGCGATAACGGCTTGGACTGTAAGATAATCTCTCCCGGGAGTCAGTCGCCTTCTATTCTTCCACGTCGAACATTTCGATCACCATTGTAAAGCTCCGTGATCATCTACGCCTACGCCACGGAGACTTTCCTTCTATTTGGAGTTCCGATTTGCTATCAAGACCATCAACTGATGTAAGTTTCTTCATCCCTGCGTTCTGGATCTGATAGAAAAGCTTTAAATAACAGAAAACATCCCCCTCTTATCTTTCAGACTCAGGGCACCCCAAAGCAGCCCCATCTCTAGGAGCACGAGGCACGTGGGACTGGGACATCCTGGATCATACCACAATTCTAGCTTCATTGTGCTAAGGCGCTGTCTTTGTGTCTTGCAAGGTTGATGGTGGAAGACATCTACTCCGGAAACGACGACTCCTAGTACCTACATATACTACAGATCCCGGTCAGATCTTTCCATTTTATATCTTTAAGTTACCAGAAGATTTATTTTTATTATTTTTAAACCAAGTTACTAGGAGGAGCTCCATAGGGAAAGATTGTTCTTTTTTGCTTCTTTTTCTGGTGAAAGAATTATAATAAACATTACTAGCTATCCAGGTGTCCGACTCTATCTCCGCTACATCCATTCGATCAATCTTTCAGGGACAAAGAGTCCGATCCCTACTTACGAATTTAATTTCTCAAGTTTTTATTTTATTTTTTTTACAAACCATACAATCTATTACAATTAGGAGAAAATACTCTAAAGTACTTTCCAACAACTTAACTGATCGATACTTCCGTATTAGACGAGAG
>JAVIWC010006645.1:0-11693 GCA_031894815.1 Creontiades dilutus
AAGCGATTAAACAGAGTTAATTTTTGAGCAATTTTGATGAAAAAACGCGAAAATAACCATGAAGGAAGCGTTTTATCGAAAAAAGGACTTCAGATTCGTGTTCAGCACCCCGAAAAACCCCTTAGAGAGTAGGTTTGAAAGCGATTAAACAGAGTTAATTTTTGAGCAATTTTGATGAAAAAACGCGAAAATAACCATGAAGGAAGCGTTTTATCGAAAAAGGACTTCAGATTCGTGTTCAGCACCCCGAAAAACCCCTTAGAGAGTAGGTTTGAAAGCGATTAAACAGAGTTAATTTTTGAGCAATTTTGATGAAAAAACGCGAAAATAACCATGAAGGAAGCGTTTTATCGAAAAAAGGACTTCAGATTCGTGTTCAGCACCCCGAAAAACCCCTTAGAGAGTAGGTTTGAAAGCGATTAAACAGAGTTAATTTTTGAGCAATTTTGATGAAAAAACGCGAAAAAGCGATTAAACAAAGTTTATTTTTGAGCAATTTTGATGAAAAAACGCGAAAATAACCATGAAGGAAGCGTTTTATCGAAAAAAGGACTTCAGATCTGTGTTCAGCACCCGAAAAACCCCTTAGAGAGTAGGTTTGAAAGCGATTAAACAGAGTTTATTTTTGAGCAATTTTGATGAAAAAAACGCGAAAATAACCATGGAGGAAGCGTTTTATCGAAAAAAGACTTCAGATTCGTGTTCAGCACCCCGAAAAACCCCTTAGAGAGTAGGTTTGAAAGCGATTAAACAGAGTTTATTTTTGAGCAATTTTGATGAAAAAAACGCGAAAATAACCATGAAGGAAGCGTTTTATCGAAAAAAGGACTTCAGATTCGTGTTCAGCACCCCGAAAACCCCTTAGAGAGTAGGTTTGAAAGGGATTAAACAGAGTTTATTTTTGAGCAATTTTGATGAAAAAACGCGAAAATAACCATGAAGAAGCGTTTTATCGAAAAAAGGACTACAGATTCGTGTTCAGCACCCCAAATAACCCCTTAGAGAGTAGGTTTGAAAGCGATTAAACAGAGTTAATTTTTGAGCAATTTTGATGAAAAAACGCGAAAATAACCACGAAGGAAGCGTTTTATCGGAAAAAGGACTTCAGATTCGTGTTCAGCACCCCGAAAAACCCCTTGGAGAGTAGGTTTGAAAGCGATTAAACAGAGTTTATTTTTGAGCAATTTTGATGAAAAAACGCGAAAATAACCATGAAGGAAGCGTTTTATCGAAAAAAAGGACTTCAGATTCGTGTTCAGCACCCCGAAAAACCCCTTAGAGAGTAGATTTGAAAGCGATTGAACAGAGTTTATTTTTGAGCAATTTTGATGAAAAAACGCGAAAATAACCATGAAGGAAGCGTTTTATCGAGAAAAGGACTTCAGATTCGTGTTCAGCACCCCGAAAAACCCCTTAGAGAGTAGGTTTGCAAGCGATTAAATAGAGTTTATTTTTGAGCAATTTTGATGAAAAAACGCGAAAATAACCATGAAGGAATCGTTTTTTATCGAAAAAAGGACTACAGATTCGTGTTCAGCACCCCAAAAACCCCTTAGAGAGTAGGTTTGAAAAGGATTAAACAGACTTTATTTTTGAGCAATTTTGATGAAAAAACGCGAAAAATAACCATGAAGGAAGCGTTTTATCGAAAAAAGGACTTCGGATTCGTGTTCAGCACCCCGAAAAACCCCTTAGAGAGTAGGTTTGAAAGGGATTAAACAAAGTTTATTTTGAGCAATTTTGATGAAAAATCGCGAAAATAACCATGAAGGAAGCGTTTTATCGAAAAACGGACTTCAGATTCGTGTTCAGCACCCCGAAAAAAAACCCCTTAGAGATTGAAAGCGATTAAACAGAGTTTATTTTTGAGCAATTTTGATGAAAAAACGCGAAAATAACCATGAAGGAAGCGTTTTATCGAAAAAAGGACTTCAGATTCGTGTTCAGCACCCCGAAAAACCCCTTAGAGAGTAGGTTTGAAAGCGATTAAACAGGAGTTTATTTTTGAGCAATTTTGATGAAAAAACGCGAAAATAACCATGAAGCGTTTTATCGAGAAAAGGACTTCAGATTCGTGTTCAGCACCCCGAAAAACCCCTTAGAGAGTAGGTTTGAAAGCGATTAAACAGAGTTAATTTTTGAGCAATTTTGATGAAAAAAACGCGAAAATAACCATGAAGGAAGCGTTTTATCGAAAAAAGGGACTTCGGATTCGTGTTCAGCACCCCGAAAAACCCCTTAGAGAGTAGATTTGAAAGGGATTAAACAGAGTTAATTTTTGAGCAATTTTGATGAAAAATCGCGAAAATAACCATGAAGGAAGCGTGTTTTATCGAAAAAAGGACTTCAGATTCGTGTTCAGCACCCCGAAGAACCCCTTAGAGAGTAGGTTTGCAAGCGATTAAACAGAGTTTATTTTTGAGCAATTTTGATGAAAAAACGCGGAAATAACCATGAAGGAAGCGTTTTATCGAAAAAAAGGACTTCAGATTCGTGTTCAGCACCCCGAAAACCCCTTAGAGAGTAGGTTTGAAAGGGATTAAACAGAGTTTATTTTTGAGCAATTTTGATGAAAAAACGCGAAAATAACCATGAAGGAAGCGTTTTATCGAAAAAAGGACTTCAGATTCGTGTTCAGCACCCCGAAAACCCCTTAGAGAGTAGGTTTGAAAGCGATTAAACAGAGTTTATTTTTGAGCAATCTTGATGAAAAAACGAAAAACCCCTTAGAGAGTAGGTTTGAAAGCGATTAAACAGAGTTTAATTTTTGAGCAATTTTGATGAAAAAACGCGAAAATAACCATGAAGGAAGCGTTTTATCGAAAAAAGGACTTCAGATTCGTGTTCAGCACCCCGAAAAACCCCTTAGAGAGTAGGTTTGAAAGCGATTAAACAGAGTTTATTTTTGAGCAATTTTGATGAAAAAACGCGAAAATAACCATGAAGGAAGCGTTTTATCGAAAAAAGGACTTCAGATTCGTGTTCAGCACCCCGAAAAACCCCTTAGAGAGTAGGTTTGAAAGCGATTAAACAGAGTTTATTTTTGAGCAATTTTGATGAAAAAACGCGAAAATAACCATGAAGGAAGCGTTTTATCGAAAAAAGGACTTCAGATTCGTGTTCAGCACCCCGAAAAACCCCTTAGAGAGTAGGTTTGAAAGCGATTAAACAGAGTTTATTTTTGAGCAATTTTGATGAAAAAACGCGAAAATAACCATGAAGGAAGCGTTTTATCGAAAAAAGGACTTCAGATTCGTGTTCAGCACCCCGAAAAACCCCTTAGAGAGTAGGTTTGAAAGCGATTAAACAGAGTTAATTTTTGAGCAATTTTGATGAAAAAACGCGAAAATAACCATGAAGGAAGCGTTTTATCGAAAAAAGGACTTCAGATTCGTGTTCAGCACCCCGAAAAACCCCTTAGAGTAGGTTTGAAAGCGATTAAACAGAGTTAATTTTTGAGCAATTTTGATGAAAAAACGCGAAAATAACCATGAAGGAAGCGTTTTATCGAAAAAAGGACTTCAGATTCGTGTTCAGCACCCCGAAAAACCCCTTAGAGAGTAGGTTTGAAAGCGATTAAACAGAGTTAATTTTTGAGCAATTTTGATGAAAAAACGCGAAAATAACCATGAAGGAAGCGTTTTATCGAAAAAAGGACTTCAGATTCGTGTTCAGCACCCCGAAAAACCCCTTAGAGTAGGTTTGAAAGCGATTAAACAGAGTTAATTTTTGAGCAATTTTGATGAAAAAACGCGAAAATAACCATGAAGGAAGCGTTTTATCGAAAAACGGACTTCAGATTCGTGTTCAGTTTTACCCCGAAAAACCCCTTAGAGAGTAGGTTTGAAAGCGATTAAACAGAGTTAATTTTTGAGCAATTTTGATGAAAAAACGCGAAAATAACCATGAAGGAAGCGTTTTATCGAAAAAAGGACTTCAGATTCGTGTTCAGCACCCCGAAAAACCCCTTAGAGTAGGTTTGAAAGCGATTAAACAGAGTTAATTTTTGAGCAATTTTGATGAAAAAACGCGAAAATAACCATGAAGGAAGCGTTTTATCGAAAAAAGGACTTCAGATTCGTGTTCAGCACCCCGAAAAACCCCTTAGAGTAGGTTTGAAAGCGATTAAACAGAGTTAATTTTTGAGCAATTTTGATGAAAAAACGCGAAAATAACCATGAAGGAAGCGTTTTATCGAAAAAGGACTTCAGATTCGTGTTCAGCACCCCGAAAAACCCCTTAGAGAGTAGGTTTGAAAGCGATTAAACAGAGTTTATTTTTGAGCAATTTTGATGAAAAAACGCGAAAATAACCATGAAGGAAGCGTTTTATCGAAAAAGGACTTCAGATTCGTGTTCAGCACCCCGAAAAACCCCTTAGAGTAGGTTTGAAAGCGATTAAACAGAGTTAATTTTTGAGCAATTTTGATGAAAAAACGCGAAAATAACCATGAAGGAAGCGTTTTATCGAAAAAAGGACTTCAGATTCGTGTTCAGCACCCCGAAAAACCCCTTAGAGAGTAGGTTTGAAAGCGATTAAACAGAGTTAATTTTTGAGCAATTTTGATGAAAAAACGCGAAAATAACCATGAAGGAAGCGTTTTATCGAAAAAAGGACTTCAGATTCGTGTTCAGCACCCCGAAAAACCCCTTAGAGAGTAGGTTTGAAAGCGATTAAACAGAGTTAATTTTTGAGCAATTTTGATGAAAAAACGCGAAAATAACCATGAAGGAAGCGTTTTATCGAAAAAAGGACTTCAGATTCGTGTTCAGCACCCCGAAAAACCCCTTAGAGAGTAGGTTTGAAAGCGATTAAACAGAGTTAATTTTTGAGCAATTTTGATGAAAAAACGCGAAAATAACCATGAAGGAAGCGTTTTATCGAAAAAGGACTTCAGATTCGTGTTCAGCACCCCGAAAAACCCCTTAGAGAGTAGGTTTGAAAGCGATTAAACAGAGTTTATTTTTGAGCAATTTTGATGAAAAAACGCGAAAATAACCATGAAGGAAGCGTTTTATCGAAAAAAGGACTTCAGATTCGTGTTCAGCACCCCGAAAAACCCCTTAGAGAGTAGGTTTGAAAGCGATTAAACAGAGTTAATTTTTGAGCAATTTTGATGAAAAAACGCGAAAATAACCATGAAGGAAGCGTTTTATCGAAAAAAGGACTTCAGATTCGTGTTCAGCACCCCGAAAAACCCCTTAGAGAGTAGGTTTGAAAGCGATTAAACAGAGTTAATTTTTGAGCAATTTTGATGAAAAAACGCGAAAATAACCATGAAGGAAGCGTTTTATCGAAAAAGGACTTCAGATTCGTGTTCAGCACCCCGAAAAACCCCTTAGAGAGTAGGTTTGAAAGCGATTAAACAGAGTTTATTTTTGAGCAATTTTGATGAAAAAACGCGAAAATAACCATGAAGGAAGCGTTTTATCGAAAAAGGACTTCAGATTCGTGTTCAGCACCCCGAAAAACCCCTTAGAGAGTAGGTTTGAAAGCGATTAAACAGAGTTTATTTTTGAGCAATTTTGATGAAAAAACGCGAAAATAACCATGAAGGAAGCGTTTTATCGAAAAAAGGACTTCAGATTCGTGTTCAGCACCCCGAAAAACCCCTTAGAGAGTAGGTTTGAAAGCGATTAAACAGAGTTTAATTTTTGAGCAATTTTGATGAAAAAACGCGAAAATAACCATGAAGGAAGCGTTTTATCGAAAAAAGGACTTCAGATTCGTGTTCAGCACCCCGAAAAACCCCTTAGAGAGTAGGTTTGAAAGCGATTAAACAGAGTTAATTTTTGAGCAATTTTGATGAAAAAACGCGAAAATAACCATGAAGGAAGCGTTTTATCGAAAAAAGGACTTCAGATTCGTGTTCAGCACCCCGAAAAACCCCTTAGAGAGTAGGTTTGAAAGCGATTAAACAGAGTTTATTTTTGAGCAATTTTGATGAAAAAACGCGAAAATAACCATGAAGGAAGCGTTTTATCGAAAAAAGGACTTCAGATTCGTGTTCAGCACCCCGAAAAACCCCTTAGAGAGTAGGTTTGAAAGCGATTAAACAGAGTTTATTTTTGAGCAATTTTGATGAAAAAACGCGAAAATAACCATGAAGGAAGCGTTTTATCGAAAAAAGGACTTCAGATTCGTGTTCAGCACCCCGAAAAACCCCTTAGAGAGTAGGTTTGAAAGCGATTAAACAGAGTTTATTTTTGAGCAATTTTGATGAAAAAACGCGAAAATAACCATGAAGGAAGCGTTTTATCGAAAAAAGGACTTCAGATTCGTGTTCAGCACCCCGAAAAACCCCTTAGAGAGTAGGTTTGAAAGCGATTAAACACAGCACCCCGAAAAACCCCTTAGAGAGTAGGTTTGAAAGCGATTAAACAGAGTTTATTTTTGAGCAATTTTGATGAAAAAACGCGAAAATAACCATGAAGGAAGCGTTTTATCGAAAAAGGACTTCAGATTCGTGTTCAGCACCCCGAAAAACCCCTTAGAGAGTAGGTTTGAAAGCGATTAAACAGAGTTAATTTTTGAGCAATTTTGATGAAAAAACGCGAAAATAACCATGAAGGAAGCGTTTTATCGAAAAAAGGACTTCAGATTCGTGTTCAGCACCCCGAAAAACCCCTTAGAGAGTAGGTTTGAAAGCGATTAAACAGAGTTTATTTTTGAGCAATTTTGATGAAAAAACGCGAAAATAACCATGAAGGAAGCGTTTTATCGAAAAAAGGACTTCAGATTCGTGTTCAGCACCCCGAAAAACCCCTTAGAGAGTAGGTTTGAAAGCGATTAAACAGAGTTTATTTTTGAGCAATTTTGATGAAAAAACGCGAAAATAACCATGAAGGAAGCGTTTTATCGAAAAAAGGACTTCAGATTCGTGTTCAGCACCCCGAAAAACCCCTTAGAGAGTAGGTTTGAAAGCGATTAAACAGAGTTTATTTTTGAGCAATTTTGATGAAAAAACGCGAAAATAACCATGAAGGAAGCGTTTTATCGAAAAAAGGACTTCAGATTCGTGTTCAGCACCCCGAAAAACCCCTTAGAGAGTAGGTTTGAAAGCGATTAAACAGAGTTTATTTTTGAGCAATTTTGATGAAAAAACGCGAAAATAACCATGAAGGAAGCGTTTTATCGAAAAAAGGACTTCAGATTCGTGTTCAGCACCCCGAAAAACCCCTTAGAGAGTAGGTTTGAAAGCGATTAAACAGAGTTTATTTTTGAGCAATTTTGATGAAAAAACGCGAAAATAACCATGAAGGAAGCGTTTTATCGAAAAAAGGACTTCAGATTCGTGTTCAGCACCCCGAAAAACCCCTTAGAGAGTAGGTTTGAAAGCGATTAAACAGAGTTTATTTTTGAGCAATTTTGATGAAAAAACGCGAAAATAACCATGAAGGAAGCGTTTTATCGAAAAAGGACTTCAGATTCGTGTTCAGCACCCCGAAAAACCCCTTAGAGAGTAGGTTTGAAAGCGATTAAACAGAGTTTATTTTTGAGCAATTTTGATGAAAAAACGCGAAAATAACCATGAAGGAAGCGTTTTATCGAAAAAAGGACTTCAGATTCGTGTTCAGCACCCCGAAAAACCCCTTAGAGAGTAGGTTTGAAAGCGATTAAACAGAGTTTATTTTTGAGCAATTTTGATGAAAAAACGCGAAAATAACCATGAAGGAAGCGTTTTATCGAAAAAAGGACTTCAGATTCGTGTTCAGCACCCCGAAAAACCCCTTAGAGAGTAGGTTTGAAAGCGATTAAACAGAGTTTATTTTTGAGCAATTTTGATGAAAAAACGCGAAAATAACCATGAAGGAAGCGTTTTATCGAAAAAAGGACTTCAGATTCGTGTTCAGCACCCCGAAAAACCCCTTAGAGAGTAGGTTTGAAAGCGATTAAACAGAGTTTATTTTTGAGCAATTTTGATGAAAAAACGCGAAAATAACCATGAAGGAAGCGTTTTATCGAAAAAAGGACTTCAGATTCGTGTTCAGCACCCCGAAAAACCCCTTAGAGAGTAGGTTTGAAAGCGATTAAACAGAGTTTATTTTTGAGCAATTTTGATGAAAAAACGCGAAAATAACCATGAAGGAAGCGTTTTATCGAAAAAAGGACTTCAGATTCGTGTTCAGCACCCCGAAAAACCCCTTAGAGAGTAGGTTTGAAAGCGATTAAACAGAGTTTATTTTTGAGCAATTTTGATGAAAAAACGCGAAAATAACCATGAAGGAAGCGTTTTATCGAAAAAAGGACTTCAGATTCGTGTTCAGCACCCCGAAAAACCCCTTAGAGAGTAGGTTTGAAAGCGATTAAACAGAGTTTATTTTTGAGCAATTTTGATGAAAAAACGCGAAAATAACCATGAAGGAAGCGTTTTATCGAAAAAAGGACTTCAGATTCGTGTTCAGCACCCCGAAAAACCCCTTAGAGAGTAGGTTTGAAAGCGATTAAACAGAGTTTATTTTTGAGCAATTTTGATGAAAAAACGCGAAAATAACCATGAAGGAAGCGTTTTATCGAAAAAAGGACTTCAGATTCGTGTTCAGCACCCCGAAAAACCCCTTAGAGAGTAGGTTTGAAAGCGATTAAACAGAGTTTATTTTTGAGCAATTTTGATGAAAAAACGCGAAAATAACCATGAAGGAAGCGTTTTATCGAAAAAAGGACTTCAGATTCGTGTTCAGCACCCCGAAAAACCCCTTAGAGAGTAGGTTTGAAAGCGATTAAACAGAGTTTATTTTTGAGCAATTTTGATGAAAAAACGCGAAAATAACCATGAAGGAAGCGTTTTATCGAAAAAAGGACTTCAGATTCGTGTTCAGCACCCCGAAAAACCCCTTAGAGAGTAGGTTTGAAAGCGATTAAACAGAGTTTATTTTTGAGCAATTTTGATGAAAAAACGCGAAAATAACCATGAAGGAAGCGTTTTATCGAAAAAAGGACTTCAGATTCGTGTTCAGCACCCCGAAAAACCCCTTAGAGAGTAGGTTTGAAAGCGATTAAACAGAGTTTATTTTTGAGCAATTTTGATGAAAAAACGCGAAAATAACCATGAAGGAAGCGTTTTATCGAAAAAAGGACTTCAGATTCGTGTTCAGCACCCCGAAAAACCCCTTAGAGAGTAGGTTTGAAAGCGATTAAACAGAGTTTATTTTTGAGCAATTTTGATGAAAAAACGCGAAAATAACCATGAAGGAAGCGTTTTATCGAAAAAAGGACTTCAGATTCGTGTTCAGCACCCCGAAAAACCCCTTAGAGAGTAGGTTTGAAAGCGATTAAACAGAGTTTATTTTTGAGCAATTTTGATGAAAAAACGCGAAAATAACCATGAAGGAAGCGTTTTATCGAAAAAAGGACTTCAGATTCGTGTTCAGCACCCCGAAAAACCCCTTAGAGAGTAGGTTTGAAAGCGATTAAACAGAGTTTATTTTTGAGCAATTTTGATGAAAAAACGCGAAAATAACCATGAAGGAAGCGTTTTATCGAAAAAAGGACTTCAGATTCGTGTTCAGCACCCCGAAAAACCCCTTAGAGAGTAGGTTTGAAAGCGATTAAACAGAGTTTATTTTTGAGCAATTTTGATGAAAAAACGCGAAAATAACCATGAAGGAAGCGTTTTATCGAAAAAAGGACTTCAGATTCGTGTTCAGCACCCCGAAAAACCCCTTAGAGAGTAGGTTTGAAAGCGATTAAACAGAGTTTATTTTTGAGCAATTTTGATGAAAAAACGCGAAAATAACCATGAAGGAAGCGTTTTATCGAAAAAAGGACTTCAGATTCGTGTTCAGCACCCCGAAAAACCCCTTAGAGAGTAGGTTTGAAAGCGATTAAACAGAGTTTATTTTTGAGCAATTTTGATGAAAAAACGCGAAAATAACCATGAAGGAAGCGTTTTATCGAAAAAAGGACTTCAGATTCGTGTTCAGCACCCCGAAAAACCCCTTAGAGAGTAGGTTTGAAAGCGATTAAACAGAGTTTATTTTTGAGCAATTTTGATGAAAAAACGCGAAAATAACCATGAAGGAAGCGTTTTATCGAAAAAAGGACTTCAGATTCGTGTTCAGCACCCCGAAAAACCCCTTAGAGAGTAGGTTTGAAAGCGATTAAACAGAGTTTATTTTTGAGCAATTTTGATGAAAAAACGCGAAAATAACCATGAAGGAAGCGTTTTATCGAAAAAGGACTTCAGATTCGTGTTCAGCACCCCGAAAAACCCCTTAGAGAGTAGGTTTGAAAGCGATTAAACAGAGTTTATTTTTGAGCAATTTTGATGAAAAAACGCGAAAATAACCATGAAGGAAGCGTTTTATCGAAAAAAGGACTTCAGATTCGTGTTCAGCACCCCGAAAAACCCCTTAGAGAGTAGGTTTGAAAGCGATTAAACAGAGTTTATTTTTGAGCAATTTTGATGAAAAAACGCGAAAATAACCATGAAGGAAGCGTTTTATCGAAAAAAGGACTTCAGATTCGTGTTCAGCACCCCGAAAAACCCCTTAGAGAGTAGGTTTGAAAGCGATTAAACAGAGTTTATTTTTGAGCAATTTTGATGAAAAAACGCGAAAATAACCATGAAGGAAGCGTTTTATCGAAAAAAGGACTTCAGATTCGTGTTCAGCACCCCGAAAAACCCCTTAGAGAGTAGGTTTGAAAGCGATTAAACAGAGTTTATTTTTGAGCAATTTTGATGAAAAAACGCGAAAATAACCATGAAGGAAGCGTTTTATCGAAAAAAGGACTTCAGATTCGTGTTCAGCACCCCGAAAAACCCCTTAGAGAGTAGGTTTGAAAGCGATTAAACAGAGTTTATTTTTGAGCAATTTTGATGAAAAAACGCGAAAATAACCATGAAGGAAGCGTTTTATCGAAAAAAGGACTTCAGATTCGTGTTCAGCACCCCGAAAAACCCCTTAGAGAGTAGGTTTGAAAGCGATTAAACAGAGTTTATTTTTGAGCAATTTTGATGAAAAAACGCGAAAATAACCATGAAGGAAGCGTTTTATCGAAAAAAGGACTTCAGATTCGTGTTCAGCACCCCGAAAAACCCCTTAGAGAGTAGGTTTGAAAGCGATTAAACAGAGTTTATTTTTGAGCAATTTTGATGAAAAAACGCGAAAATAACCATGAAGGAAGCGTTTTATCGAAAAAAGGACTTCAGATTCGTGTTCAGCACCCCGAAAAACCCCTTAGAGAGTAGGTTTGAAAGCGATTAAACAGAGTTTATTTTTGAGCAATTTTGATGAAAAAACGCGAAAATAACCATGAAGGAAGCGTTTTATCGAAAAAGGACTTCAGATTCGTGTTCAGCACCCCGAAAAACCCCTTAGAGAGTAGGTTTGAAAGCGATTAAACAGAGTTTATTTTTGAGCAATTTTGATGAAAAAACGCGAAAATAACCATGAAGGAAGCGTTTTATCGAAAAAAGGACTTCAGATTCGTGTTCAGCACCCCGAAAAACCCCTTAGAGAGTAGGTTTGAAAGCGATTAAACAGAGTTTATTTGTGAGCAATTTTGATGCAAAAACGCGAGAGTTTATTTTTGAGCAATTTTGATGAAAAAACGCGAAAATAACCATGAAGGAAGCGTTTTATCGAAAAAAGGACTTCAGATTCGTGTTCAGCACCCCCAAAACCCCTTAGAGAGTAGGTTTGAAAGCGATTAAACAGAGTTTATTTTTGAGCAATTTTTATGAAAAAACG
>JAVIWC010006646.1:0-11405 GCA_031894815.1 Creontiades dilutus
CCAACTACTAGTAGAACCTAGAACTTTAAGTATATAAATTATTGTATAGTCTATTTTTTTTCACACAGAAATAATATTGAGAGGGACTATCGATGGACAGCCACCCTCACTCACGTTCCATTGTACTTTTGTACTCGAATTGTTACTTATTATCATAACACAAAGTATTATATACAGAAAGTTTCCTAATAATAAAAAAAAAAAAAACGGTTCCGCGAGTTTCAGGACGTCTCCAAAGATTTGTAGGGGTCCCGTTCGCGATACCAATATTAACCCCTGAATATATGAATACATTTCCCTTAGTAGACGGCGAATCCAGGAGAGGTAAAGCAAATGATAAATCTACCCAGGGGCTCGAGGACTATTCATACGATTAGACCTCTTGAGCGGCGGCCAATCCGTTTTTTTTTTTTTTTCAACGGCGCATTTCACATTCGGCCCACGGAAAGTTCCCTAGAGCCTTTCGCCTTCTTGCGGTGATAAGTAGGCGGCGAAGGGAAAAGTGAAGGTTCAGAGAGGTCCAATATCCGCTTGCGTTATATTGGAACGCGTTTTAAGAGGTCAAAACCCCGGAAAAACGTGAATAATGTACCGATGCTGCACGGAAAGGGGAGGCTCAACAAAATCGTTTTGGTGTAAGAAGTTTTGGGGAATGTTGAGGTTTTGAATGTTTATCGCGGCGGTAAGCAATCAATACAAAACAGAAAAAAACATGCCAAAACAGTAGGTAAATACAATTAGCTGCATAGGTAGAAAGTCGCAAACTAATTCAGATTTACTATTTCTAATAAAGAACCTTTGTGATCTTCCAACAAAAACAATTGTTAACCTGATTTCCTCGAAATGGGTTAGTTTCAGTTTCAAGCTATGCATGTAGATTTAAAACTTCGACAACATGGAATGCTTTCAGGCAGAAAAATACCAAGTTAACAAAAGCAGTCTAAAATGGTCTAAAACGCGAATGGCGAGTGATAGTTTGAATTTTTGAGACCAAACTTGATCACCGACAAGTTAAAAAGACTGCGTAATATGTATAGCCTACACATAAGTGTGGCTTTCACCACGTTAACAGCGCAAAAGAAAATGGATGGCACATTGTGAAATTCTGGGAGTTTTTCGGAGTTTGTTTCGTAACTTACTTTCAGTAACACAACGTGAACCTACAGGACACATGAGACGCCGTGGGGTCATTTTGACTCTTTATCACAATTAGGTGAAAGAGGATTCACTCAAAACATTCTGAGAAACAATCTGTCATAAAACAACTTTTTAACCCACCGTCAACGAATTTCTATGCAAAATCACATTCGATTTCAAAGTATCTAATAGACTCTCAAATCACTGGCAAAACAAATCGTGCAGATATTTCAAAGTAAGAAAAAGTCATTACTACCTAACGCTCAACTGGAGGTCCAAATCACAATCAAGTTCAGAACAGCATGAACTGTTCATGACCTCTCCATGACTGAATCAATTAAAATAAGTTCAACTTCTTTTTCATAGCAAATAAGCACGAGGTAAGAGGAACAAGATAATAGACGTAAAAATAATTAAAAAAAGAATGAATTGTTCAACTGAATCATATTTTTCATGAAATTGATGCCTTCAAAACAGAAAAATGTAAAGCAGAAAATTATATACAGTGAAATAGATACATTTATTGACAAAAAGTCAGCTTTCTCGTGCTACTCCCCGCACTAAGTAAGCAAATACTTGTGACGCGGGGAGGAGTCGAAGCGCCGAAATAATTTACACGATTTCCTGCAAACTAACTAAAGTGTAACTTCCTAAACTTAGAACTAATTGACAATATTATTCCTCTGTAATATTACTCTGAATATATTAAATTAAGCAACTTAGCTTCTATTTAGCAAATAATTTTTTAACTTTGAATTTGAATTGTTCTAGACTTAACTTAAGTATATCTTCCTCAAAACAGCGATTATTGAAAAATTTTACACCGGTGTAATCGTAACATTTTATGCCTGCCGTTGTATTCTTCTTTGGCAGTGTTAATATTATTTTATTACCAGACCTGGTACTATTTGTGGTTCTCTCAAATTTTCCTGTTATGAGATATTTATATGCTATTGTTATTGATGTTTTTTCTAAAAGTTCTTTTATAGTTAAAATTTTAGTTTCTGAAAAAAGTTTCTCTGTGGGATAACTGTACGGCTTGTTGAATAGAATTTTTATAAGTAATTTCTGCGTTTGTGCTACATTTTGTATTTTGTTTGCGTAAGCATTTCCCCATGCTACAATTCCGTAGTTAATCAGTGATTGAGCTAACGCGTTGTAGACAAGCACCTTGGTTTTTTTATTCAAAATATTTTTTAGTTCGTAGAAAATGGGAATCAGTTTTCTAAGTTTATTATTTACCTCATCAGTGTGTGCTTCCCAGGATGTCGTTTCATCAAACAGAACTCCTAGATATTTGATATATTTTATTTGTTGGATTATTGGGCATTCACAGCCATTTTGGCCACAGTTTTCCTGAGTGTGGCAACGCAGGTTCGGGATGACGGGAACATCAGTCGCCCTCAGTGTAAACGCTATGAGCTTGGTTTTTTCAAAGTTCAGTTTTAAATTTTTGCTCTCATAAATCCTATTCAGTTTTTCTAGGTCACCTTCCGTTTTCATTTTAACCTCATCCCATGTCCTCCCTGACAAAATTAAAGCCGTGTCATCCGCATACGAGACCAGTTCCCCATTAATTTCCGTATTCAGGATTTCATTTACGTATATTAGGTACAGTATGGGACTAATTATAGTACCCTGCGGCACCCCACATAATAACTCCACTGTCTCACTTAATTTACCTTCAATTTTTACTTGTTGTTCCCTTCCCTCCAAATAACTTTGCACCCATTTTATGAATGTGGCATGAAACTTATTTTCCAGCAATATTTTAACTAGTTTATTATGCGAAACCGTGTCAAACGCCTTCGAAAAATCCTTGAACACAACAATTACTTTGTTGCCTACATCCAGTTCATTGTTTATTTTACCAAATAGGTGTAAGATGGCGTCCAGAGTACTTTTACCCGCCTGAAATCCATATTGGTTATTATTTAATGATTTCTTCTTTACCAAGTATTCAATTATATACCCTTTTATTATTTTTTCTATTATTTTCGCAACGTTCGATAACAGGGAGATAGGTCGGTAGTTATTAGCATTTGAGGTGTCACCTGCTTTGAACAGTGGTATTACTATAGTTTTTTTATATATATTGGGAAAAATGCCATGCTTACAACTGAGATTGGTGATGTGCGCTAACGGCTTGGCTATGGATGTAGCTATTTTTTTCAGCACCTCCGCAGATATTCCATCGAAGCCTGGGCTTGATCCACCTTTCAGTTGTTCTATCGCCTTTTTTATATCCGCTTCCGTTATTCTTAAGAAAGGGTCATCCAGGTTAACTACTGTTTCTAACTTATTACCTTCCTCAAGGCTACTCCCGGTTATTCTGCAGCCAATGGAAGCGAAGTGTTCGTTCAAAATGTTCGCAATTTCCTCCTTCTTTGTAACACTTTTATTTCCTGAGTATAATTCTTCAATTTTATTTATTTTGTTATTCTTTTTATCGCCATATGCCGCCTCATAAATAGCATTCCATACTTTTTTAAGGTTAGGTCCTGCCTTTTCAAATTCTTTTGCATGGTATTTCTTTTTTGCGATTTTTATTAGAGCATCTAGTTTATTTCTATATCTAACAAATTTTCTTTTGATTGCCGAGTTGAACGGGGACAATTTCACCTTTTTCCGAAGTTTTTCCTTTGTTATTGTGCTTTTTATTAGCCCCGGTGAAATCCACGGTTTTCTAGGTTTCCATTTTTTGGGTAACGGTCTTATAGTACTTTTCATACTATTGTTTTCAATGTGTTTCTGTAGAGTGAAGTGGAACAACTCAGCTGCTTTATTAACATCAGAGCTTTCCATAACTTCTTCCCAATTTTCGTTTTTTAGCTCCTTTTCCAGCTGTTTGAGATCCAATTTTACAGTTTCTACCCGGTCACCTTCCACTTTTTGTTTGACATTCGTCCTTTGTATATGGAGTAGTGTAGAATAATGGTCAGTTACTGATGAATGCCAGATAAATGCAGAAAACACATTTTTATGAGTTATTTTATTTATGCGGAGGTTAATATGATCTACGCAAGATTTGCTCTCCCTTTCTACTGTAGTATAATTTTGAATATACGGTAAAAAGCCCATGGAAGCGATTGTATTCAAGTATTCGAACTTCTTATTTACATTTGTGGTATTGGCACTTATATCTATATTCATGTCCCCCATCATCATATCAATCGTATTATCCTCCTTAATTTTACCTTCTGAGATTAGATCATTGAGGAATTCTTCAATATTAGCTTCACTAGGTGATCTGTAAATTGCCGTGACTTGCAGAATTAAGCCTTCATACCTAAATTTTAGTCTTATACCTACAGAATCTTTTAATTTTAATTCTTGATTTTGAATGACTTCAAAGTTATCGCTATAATAGACTATAACCCCACAATTTTTATTGATATACGTAGTTGAGCACATGTACTTGTATCCTGGTATTACTTTGCCAGTTAAACAGCTCGCGTTCCAGGTTTCCGTAAGACATATTATGTCCGGTTTTTTAACCAGATTTTCCAGGTTGACCAAGAATTCATCAAAATTTTTGTTCAAACTTCTAATATTCATATTTAATATTAAAATACCATTTTTGACCTGTTTTTTGAGCACATCATTCAGTTCTTCTATATTTTCACAAATAGTTTCCTCTCTATATTTTTCTAGGTTTTCAAAACTGTCCATTCCGATTTATTCTATTTATAATTAACTGTTAAGAGAAACACCTTATGTTGTACTTATTTGCCGCCGCTTTTATCTGCAGTAGATGACCAAGCTTCATCGAAAATCAGTTTACGTGAATCCATGTTTTTAAGCTGATTTTCTTCTATAATACGAAGTGGGCGCGTAGCCAGGGTTTCATTCTCTTTGATGTAGATTCTTCCTTCTGAAGTCCAGGCAAATTTGTAGTCATAGGCCTTTGCGAACCGTCTAGCAAGCCAGAACAGTTTGCTGTTTTCCGCAGTGAGTCGATCGTTTATAAAGATCCTGGAGTCTCCGAGCGATGAGTGTAGGTCCTTTGCCGTCAAGTCTCTATGTAACTTCATGTTTTTAATCCATTGTCTCTTCACACCGACGTTTATGAAATTCACAACTAATGGACCAGCATTATTTCCATTTTGTTTGGCGCTCCGAATCCTGTAAGCCGAAACTACGTCACCCTCGGCAAAAGTTAACATCATTTTCTCCCCAAGGGTTTTAAGAATTTCCATCACGTTCTCGTTTTTAGTTTCGGCGATACCAGAGATCTGAATGGTAGATTCCAAGTTCGCCTGTTCAATGCCGTTTATTCTCCTTCGTAGCTCAGCCGCTTCCCTTTTTAGTTTTTCGTTCTCAAGCAACATAACTTGATTTGCCTTTTTTACTTCTTCCATGTCCTTTTTGAATTCATTGAAGGTTTTTTTCATGTCTTCATAATTGGCGTTGAAAAAGTTCATGGAAGTTTCCATCGTTTTTAGCTTACTCTCGAAAGACTCGAACTTCCTTATGAGACCGTTTATATTCCTGTTTAATGTCTCCATGTTTACGTTTAATGAATTCTGTTCCTCATCACTACTGTTATCATTGAGTATTCAAATTCCCAAATACCACGAGCATAATATCTTAATATAAGTAAATTAGGTGAGGCCAAAATGGTGTATGACTAGGAGCTTTTCTTTACTAATATTGCATTTTGCAAAGTGCAGAGTAAATTAAATATATTCCCATCCTTTGAATTGGGATTTGAGGGACAGAACATCTCTCACTCATGTTACAATTTTGTTCTCAAAAGACGATCATACAATATTTCCTCCAAAGTAAATTAAGAAGTTTCCATGTAAATCACTTACGCTGGAACCACCATTCGACAATAACACGAAGGAAGTTTGTAAGTAATGCAGAGACACAATGCTAATCATTGGAATTTATTGGTGAATTAGATGCCACCTTCTAAATTCGTAAAATTCAGCCAAAATCACAAATTAAGCTGTTCGATAGAAAGCTGACCGTATCAATAATGTAGTGTTGTAACTTTATCCTGTAAAACGAGGTAATTTTGTGTGTTAAGGAACTTTTTTCTCCAAATGGACGCAAGTTGCAGGTGTAATTGATTTCCTTGAAACTTCACCCAACTTGGTTTGCGGGAGTTTCTTCGAGTCAGTTTCGTTTTCTGTGAAAGTTATATCACAAAAGAACGCAATCGCTACCAACAAACAAGTTGTGTTAGTAACATTTAGCGGTAATTATCCTAAACGGCAGTGAAAGCAATTTATTGATCAGATTGATTTCAAATATTGTTGTCTGTCGCACTGGTCGGGATGTTTCCAGCATGGTTGGTGAGTAAATTGTATGAACAATATAGAAAATCGCGGGTTGGAGATGGATTTTGGAAAGAAAGAAGGATCAAGCCCCTAAATTCCTTCCTGCACCAGAATAATTCAAAAAGAAGTTAATCATGATATTCTTTGCGCTGAGCACGTGCGCAAATGTGCACAATGCACACCAACGATGTTTTTAGCGAATTTTCATGGAAAATTTATCCACTGCACTTTAGGATTATTTCTTCATCAAATTCCGTCAAATACATGCATTAAACTCCCATCCCCCCCCCCCCCCCCCAATTTTTTCATAGGTATTCTTAAATGTGACCAATTTAATGTGCTCAAAAATTGTTTTCCAACATATTTACCCTTCCGTTTAGATAGCTTGAATTTTTGGGGCAAGAATCGTAGTAGTTATACGATATGTTTAGGAGACGAGAGGAAAAATAAATAGCGGTAGTGCTTCGTGCTGAAGACTGAATTGCGTTACCGCAAGTTGAATGCCCAACTCCTTGGATTACCTGTAAATATCGAGGTGTATGTTCGGCCCAGCCGTTGAAGTTGGGATCTTTTTATGTCCACTTTGTCATAAAAGGTCAGAGGTTCACGAATTTCCTGATAGGTTGAAGTTCCTGACCCACTCACTTTAGGTGAAGGATTTTTGAACAAACGGCCACCCTGCTACAAGAAGGTAAAGTGATAATTTAAAAAAAAGGGTAGAGGTTCGTGTTACATATGTGTATGGAGTGGAGGTGGAACGCCTGCAGAAAGATGTAGCGAGGAATGGTCAGGGGAAGAGAGTGAAAAGATTACCGATACCTCCTGTGGTAAAACATTCTCACCCTAAGCTGTTGAAAATATGTTGATGTAGGACTGTCCTTCAAGTGTCAATTAGTGATGAAGAGACACTGGTGATATTTAATGGGAACGAGACAAAACCCGAACCGAGGCAAAGAAGAACACTGAGACGATGAAGATGGCGAAACAAAAGAACATTCAATAGGGGGCCAAGACCATACAAAGTTGTATATTTAGTAGCAATACGAAGAGCACAACTTCAATCAATGCTGCATACGAAATATCTAGATCCTTATAAGATTATGAGAACCAAACCCGAAGACCGGTATGATGACCAAAGGATAGGACCTTCAGAGGGACCTCGTGAAACTACTACTATGGTCCAGTAAAGAAAACCACGGGTGACTGGACGTTTAAGCGCTAATTCAGATGAGGAAGCCGACACTGATGCAGATGATTTCAGTGGTGAAGATGCCAGTCCAATCTCCTCGAGGACGAGGAGCCGTCAAGATGGCCGAGTGTACGATACGCGGGATACAGTTCTCCTAGAAGTAGGCAAAAACGGGATGGAGGAGAAATTGCAATAAGGCTAGCAGATTTGTCAGCTGGAGGGCAGATTTGGAGGGTACTGTCAGTTTCACAAGTAACTGGAACCCACAACAACCTACACCTTTAGCCTGTCGTTTATAAAATAAATTATAAGGGTACCCCTGATAAGAGGGTATAAACGAGCATCGACCGTAATCCTTTCTTCTCTTTTTCACACAAAAGAGTGTGGGAGATAATGAAAATTGACTCATATACCAAACGTTTGCACGCTGTTTACTTATATATTAGTTCGTAAGCGCCAATTATTATTTTATTTTATTTTTTATTTTTTAGGTACTGGCATATTCCCATTTTTTAGATAGTAGGAAAACAACTTGTGATGATAATTTATTATCCTCTACAACGTATCGATTTGAAAACAACCTATTAAGACAACTTCTTCAGCGCTATCGTCACTTTCACTGTCACTGGTTTTATCGTCTCAGTTAACACGATGGTAAGAATGCTCACCTCTCCACCTTTGAAATCTATGAACACCTTTCATTGTAGTCCTCTGGTTAATTGTGATGTACTTGTTAATGATTCGCCTGATTGCAGCTGACGTGAATCCATCGACATTTCGTATTCCGAGGACTTTGAAGTTTCCCAGGAGTCGTAAAAACCGAAGCTGAGGGAGGGGTTGGGTTATGTCCATTTTCTTTTTCTCACAACTGATATGTTCAACCGCTTTCTGTTTGATTTCAATCAGTTCCACTTTATCGCCGGAATTCGAAACCGTGGACTCAAACATTGCTCACGATTCGAGCCCTCATGACTAGAGCAATTTTCTTCGACAGTGTTGCTTGCAGTGAACTTAAACGAACACTGATTTGGGGGGGATGTCTTCAAAAATACTGTTGAGATGATCAGAAGAACCAGTTAACTAAGAGAGACGACAACAGAAATTGCACGATACACACAAACAGCAACGAACGCGAGACGACACACCGCCATATAGCTCTTAGTGGTTGGATGTTCCACTTTCGGTGAACCCCAACTATGTTGGGCACGAATGAGCACGTTTTTCCCTGCACTACACTGTTTTTGGTAGCCACTAGAGACGCTCTTCCATCAGGGCTCACTTGCTAACGAGTTGCACCAATAGATGAGCTACCTAATTTTAGGACTGGGTTTCACGCATTATTGCTCGATAAGGGAAGATTACTATGGATATCCAGATTCAGAAAGTTCCATTGCATTGTGTTATAAATTTAAGTTTTTATCAAGTTTAATTTAAAGTTTGCTTTGTCAAAAGTGTTTATAAATACTCGCATCGGATAACAGCGTCGTCATTGATCAAATCCCGATATAAAATCCCACAGTTAAGAAGGGGGGGAGGGGGGTATCTTTGAGGGGGGGGGGGGGGTAGAATAAATTTTCATCAATATCCACTTTCTTCATTAAAATCGCTTGTTATTTAGTTCGTAAAAGGCGGTTAATTTAATCTAGGAATTGTTTCAGAATGTGCCCAAAAATGGACTTCCGTCATGAAAATATTTACAGTTATCATTGGCGATAAAAGATAAAACAGAATTCGCTTACAATAGGAATAATGTCTTTTTTTTTTTTTTTTACTGTACAAGCTTCTATGTTCAACGAAGCCATTCTCTTCGGCTATGCCCATCCGACTGAAAGTGTTCACCACTCGTCGGAATTTCTCTCGCGCTTGGGTCGCCCCACAACCCCCTGGATCAATTCCAATAGGCCGTCCCTTTTATTGGTGAAGCCTCGCCTATATGACCTAGCCAACTGGGGCGTCCCATAACTGTCACGCCTCCAGAGCGTGAGAGAGCGATTAGAGTTCATACAACTTTAGTGAGTCTTATGAATGCAGCGTTAAAACCCCTCAAAAGGATAAATGAACATTACATATTACAAAAGCAGCACATTCAACATTTCACAACACATACCAAAACTGACTTTCACAAGAAACTGAATCACGTGTTTTTATATGATAAAAACATGCGATCTATGGGGTTGGTTTCGATCCAAGGCTCCCCATCAAGCTTGCGTTTGAGTGCAGACCCAAGCTTGACAAGATGTGCCGAGGACTAGGAAGAGGTTTCGTCATGCTCTCATCTCTTCTGAAAGATTGTGCTAGACGATTTGTCTCTCTGTAAGTGAACCTGTGACAAAACGATGGCGAATGTTTCTTCATGTCTTCATAACTTAGTTTTAGTTTTCCAATTTCACGTTAATACCGGCCAGAGTACGTCCAAAATTACAATTTTCCGAGCCAAAACGACGAAGAATTTGTTTGATGGATTTCATTGCTCTTATATTTCTATCGAGGACACTCCGAAGCTCTATGCCATCTTACATGGCAAACGTGATACTTGAACTTGATTTTTAGTTGTTGATGTCTGGAAACTTTATATTTGTGTAGTACGCTTTGTTGTTAACGCATTGCTAATGTTCATGTGAAGTAGATTCCGTTTTCTAGCTCCGCTTTCTTCTATTACTAGTTTAATGGCCCTGCTACGCAGGAAAAATAGGTGAATACTTTTTAATTTTTTTTTTTCGTGATTATTTTAATTGCGACTGAAAAAATCAAATAATTTATCTAGCAATTTTACACATATTAATAAGGTACGCTCCAAGAGGGTAGGTTTACAGCAAAATCTAGCCCTTTATTATATAGCTCAATTAATTAACACCTGAGTTCGATTGCACTTCTAATAGAGGCAGCACGGCTAAATCCAATGGTTTGTTTCTTGAGACGGCAGATTTCCAAAGTGACAGAGCATCTCCGGGTTTATTGTTTGTGGAGGCGATGTTCATGCTTCCTTGCGTATTTTGCAATAATTTCATAGACTGTCTCCAATATCAAATCTCGATGATATCATCGTTTCGCACGTACCAAGGGCTCCAACTATACTTTTCAGTATTTTATTCTGAAAGGTTTGGATTTTCTTAATATTTGATTTCTTGGCACAGCCCCAGATCTGTATCCCATAGGTCCAAATAGGGCGAAGGATCTGCTTATATATAACAGTTTGTTGTGAAGTGAGAGATGGGAATTCCTTCCCATTAGCCAATACATCCTTCTGTACTTGATTTTTAAGTTCTTCTTTCTTCTTTTCTATGTGTTTCTTCCAGTTTAATTTGGAGTCAAGTGTCAAACCCAAGTATTTAACTGCTTCAGTATGCGGTATTTTATTCGAATTGATCTCAACATCCAAGATTGGGACTTTTCCGGTTAGTGAAGTTGATGTGGGCTGATTTTGATTCGTTCAGCTTCATTCTCCACATCTTCGTTGTTTATAAACCTCAGTAGTAGACGTCTGTAGTTTGCGTGTTGCAGCTTCTATATCATCTCCAACAGAGGATAGCCTTATCATCTGCTGTTGGGGTAAGTCCCGTGTGTACAGGAGGTAGAGTACTAAACAACACAATGAGGGAGTATAATAACAATATTAAAAGTCAAAAAATCGTATATCCCAAATCCCCGAGGAGAGGACCACGTCGCTTGCCCTGGGAGATGCTTCCCCCCGCTTGGGCCCTCCTTCCTTCACTGGCGGGGTCGGGGGAGGGGGGGCAGGTCGGTTGCCCTGGGAGACGGGGCGAGAATTCCACCCGCCCAGCGTTACCACC
>JAVIWC010006647.1:0-11333 GCA_031894815.1 Creontiades dilutus
TTGTCTAGGCAAATGGTATCAATAATAGAAAAACCAAATATGCCGTCAACTCAAAATTAGTTTATTAAATTAAATTAATATTTCTGCTAAAATAATTTTTCTTCAAAATGGACTGTACTTGGTTTATCAGATTGGCATAATTAAATCAAAAGAGAATCTTTAAACATGAGAGTGTGACCTATGGAGCTCCTTACAAATAAAAATGAGGTTGCGAAATTAAGTTGTTTCGAGGAGGTTAGAAAAAACATAAATTAAAACGATCTGACCCGATCAACAAGCCTGATGGTAGGTAGGTACGGGGATCCTTGGGACGTCGATGGAAGAGCTAGCGGCCATATGACGAAGGGGGTTTCTGCTGCTTCTGTAGACTGAAAAGAACAGCAAAATGTAGAGATTTGGTCTTCAGGGGAGGCAATACAACAGAGGATCAGCTTCAGATAAATGAGGGACTTACAGTTTGGACGCAGGTGAGTTTCTGGAGTTAAATCCAAGAAAAGGAGTGGAGAGATCGTCCGAGATGGTTGTACAAATCCCAGTTGACACTCGAGATCTCGTCTCTTTAGAGCGTGCCAAATGACGAAAATATAAAAAAGAATTCGGGAGACGGAGTTTGAGTTCCCTCGATGAAGAGCAATAGTAGACTGTCGCATGTGGAGTAGAAGCGATGGGTCGTCTCCGACAGACCAGCCGTTTCAGGAACAGAACCCTCCCAAGATAAAGAAGTCCAACTCGGGGATAATATCGAGCGTCCGTCAGAGCGACAACGTGCTCTGACAGTTTCTTCACCAATTGCCATCTGGATAGACGATTTTCGGAGAGGTCAAGCAGAGTAGGTTCGGGATTTATCGTAAGGTGCCCTCCTATCAGAAAATGCCCAGGTGAAAGGAAATCAATTTCTTCTGGACTCGAAGATAGAGGACATAATGGTCGGGAATTTAAGATGCACTCGATTCTTGCGAGAAGTGTTGATAATTCCTCAAACGTGAGGATGGCGTTGCCTGCCACTGCATGTAAGTGTCGTTTGACTCCTTTTACGGTGATCTCCCAGAGGCCTCCGAAATGTGGAGCATGAGGTGGTATGAAGCTCCATTCAATCCCTCGTACAGCACCAAACTGAGTAAGAGCGTTTTGCGTGCTTTCTCGGCGATACCAAGCCTCCAATTCCTTGAGTTGAGAAGCGGCTCCTTGAAAGTTGCTTCCATTATCACTGTACATCTTTTGGGGAAGTCCTCGTCTTGAAACGAAACGAGAAAATGCGGCTAAAAACGCTTCTGTTGATAGGCTCGAGACCGCTTCGATATGGACAGCTTTGGTAGGCATACACACGAATACACATATGTATACTTTCGATATGGCGGACTTCCTCCTCAAAGACTCTCGCATTTGAAGTGGGCCGGCAAAATCCACACCAGTGTGTTGGAAAGGACGACTGATATTCACTCGGTACGCAGGAAGTTCACCCATAGGAGGCGGGTTGGTTTTTACAGTACTCCGTAATTTGAAGCAAGTTACACACATGAAGACTCTTTTCCGAGCAATTCTGCGAAGGGATGGAACCCAGTATTTTAACTGAATCAATGCTTGTAACAATCCAGGGCCAGGATGTAGATTGGTCTTATGTACATAATCTACCACTAATATTGTGAAGTGGCATTGATTGGGCAATAAGGCGGGATGTTTATGTTGAGGAGAAACATTAGCGTTTTTGAGACGTCCGCCCACCCTGAGAACCCCGATTTCATCATAGAATGGCGAAAGTTTGGCAAAACGTTCTAGGGGTTCTTGTTTATTCTTCAAAAAGTTGCCATCCAAGAAATGACGAAGCTGAACCGACATGATACAGGCAAATTCAGCACTTCGAAACTCCCTTGTAGTTAAGGGTCCAAATTTCTTATCATTTGGGTTACAATGGTTGTTCATGAACCGTAGAAGGGTCCCGACAAAGCGTAAAAGTTGTAAAAACGAAGAAAACTTGGACATCCATGAAGTATCACATGAAGATGGAATATTAGTAACTAGTACAGTTGTCGTAGATTTCAGTTCAGTTGAATCGTGCAGTTCATATTGTTCTCGGCATGACCAAGTCGAAAATGGTTTCTTTAGCCACGAGGGCCCATTCCACCAAAGGGAATGATTCAAAATGTCATTAGGCATCAGACCACGAGAGCTGCAATCACTGGGATTCTCTTCAGAAACGACATGAGACCATGAAGAAGCTGAGGTTAACTCGAGAATTTGAGAAACGCGATTTGCTACAAATGTCTTAATTCGGCCAAAATTACGTCATAAGCAGCATGCTTGATAATGGTGTTATTTCATTCCTAAGACTTGCCTGAAGAGCCTCACACTAAACCTGACAAAATATCTTGGTGGTTTCCATCAACCAGACAAATTTAAAATTCGCCAATTTTGAAAAAAATTACGTCATGAGCAGCACGAAAAATTGTTACGTCAAAATGTCGATCTAAGGGTGGGTTTTCAATAATCACCTCGCCAGACAATTATTTTGGGTGGTTTACCCATGCCAGACAGCAAAATTTGAAAATTTTGGCAATTATTTTGGGTGGTGTTATTTCCTAAGACTTGCCTGAAGAGACTGACAAAATATCTTGGTGGTTTCCATCAACCAAAATTTGAAAATTTTGGAGCAGCACGAAAAATTGTTACGTCAAAATGTCGATCTAAGGGTGGGTTTTCAATAATCATCGCCAGACAATTATTTTGGGTGGTTTACCCATGCCAGACAGCAAAATTTGAAAATTTTGGCAGAAATTACGTCATGATGGTGTTATGGTGTTATTTCATTCCTAAGACTTGCCTGAAGAGCCTCATAGTGCGTTGTTTACCTGATACTAAAATCTGAAAATGTTAGTGAACAATATATGAAATCACTATAGTCTAATATACCTGTTACTTCGGAGTGGCAGCACTGTCGAAACATTCATAAAACTGCATTTGCTTCATTAGTTGAGTTTGTGGAAGATAAAATAATTACTAATAAAGAAATATTTCTAACACGAGACCTTCATAGCAAGTATGTCGAGGATTGTTTAGAAATGGGGCTCGACAGGGAAAAATCGGGACAATTTTTGCTGCATCATTTAGAGGGAAAATTATTAAAGCACTTTAAAGACGGGAAAATTAAATTTGAAACCTCTGCTACCAAACAAGGATGTTTGGTGTTCAGCAGTGAGATGGATATAAATAACACTATTAGAGCGCAATTTGAAAAAGCCATTGCTGATTCAGATCCCCGTCATAAGTTGCAGCAATCAGCATTCTTGTTGCGCCGAGAAATATTGAAAATGAGCAAGTGTGATTATGGAGATCCTTTTGATGTTGACAAACTCGTTAATAGTGACGATAAAATTCCTTCATTGGTCATGGACTTTTTCGATGCACTGATTGGTGGGCCAAGCTTGAAAAGCCGATCCCCACAGATATCAAGAAGGATTGTCTCTATTGCTCAAGATGCATTTTTTCTGTCAGTAAGGGCAAAATAAAAACCAGCAAACACGTTTCCTTGGGGTTGACTCTTAAGGGCATGACAGGAAGTAAACAGTTGATTGAAATTTTAAATAGATTTGGACACGTAATCAACTACAACTGTATTGAAGAGTTGGAAACTGAAATTGCAAATACAGTGACGACTCAGGTGTCGTATGTTCCAGACGGTATTAAAAGAGTATCTAATGCATCAACCTACGTTGCTTTTGATAACTACGATGAAAATTGTGATACGTTATCTGGCGTGGGATCTCTTCATGAAACTGTAGGAATATGCACTCAACTCGCGGAAGCTGAGACACATGATGTAGATGTGCCCCAAATTAATAACAGTCAAATTTTAGCCAGAAAAGCTGTGAAAAAACGATCATTTGAATTAAAAGAAGCAGAACTTGAACCATATTGCAAACGCCTAAAATTCTCAGCTAATAAATTCTATAACATTCTTTCTACTAAGCCCTCTTCCTTCAAAGACAGTGAATTGAGAGACAGTCTGTGGATGATAATCTTTGGTTTCAGTAGAACACTGGGCGAAACACTAGTTCCTATGTGGACAGGTTACAATTCGTTAAGTGTATCAGACAACAATGATTTACACGTAGTTTCTTATTTAAAGAACTACTCTTTATCTTCTACGGATCCCAAGATGATAGTAGAAACATTAAAAATAGCGCAGTCTATTGCTGAGGAGTGCAATCAAAAGTTTGCAGTAGCCACTTATGATCTAAACATCGCGAAACCTGCAATGCAGATACAAAGCTTGGGATCCCCCCGATTTGATAATGTTTTCATCAACTTCGGAGCGTTTCATTTGTTTACGGCGTTATTTTCCGTCCTAGGGAAGCTAATTATTGGATCAGGGGGACCTGAAATATTATCAGAAAGCAAATTAATCGGTTCTGCTTCCCTAAGGGGATTTTTATCTGGCAAACACTATAGTCATTGCTGTCATTGATAACAATTTATACAATCTTTGCACAGGAAAAGCTGCCCAAGAATCTACTAAGGAGTATTTGCTGTCTTTCATGTCAAATGGCGAGCTTTTGCGAACAGCATTTGTTGAAAAATGTTCAATTGATCCTCTCCAGTTTGAACAACCAATCAGGCGTCAGATAATTTCCAACTTTGAGTCAGAAGGAGTGAAGTTTAAAATTGATTCGGGCCATAAAATTAAAGAAATTCGTTTATCTGCCGCCGTTTTTGCCAAATTGTGTTGTATTGGTATTAAAAGACATATGGATCTCCCATCGATGTTGTCGTTTCCCCTTACACCGATTCCTCTTTCTCTTACTCATGTTGATGGTACCATGAATAAAACAGACAAATCTCAGCTTTTGCGACATCTAGAAAGTTTATGCAGCCACCAGCCCCCATCTAGTGTTGACTATATTATAGTTGATGGAATGTTCTTCTTGCACTGTTTACCACCAAATTTACCGCAAACCTACAGCAGTCTTTCAAGTGCTACACTGAAATATTTGAGATCGTTCAAAGGTAGTCGTATCGATATAGTGTTTGACAGATACGAAAAACCGTCATTAAAAGCAGGTGAACGTACCAGAAGAGGTTCAACGCAGGTATTACAAGATTTTTACACTATAAGAGGTGCAATGCAAACTGGACCGAAAAATCTTATTCTTGCACTAAAGAACGAGGATTTCAAGGTACAATTCATCAAGTTTCTTGTAGAAGATTGGAAATCACCTAAATACCACCATTACACAGACAGTGTACGTCTGTTCGTCGCATATGATGATGTCTGCTACTCCTTTGAAAAAGGAATTTACAATGATAAAACGGGCTTGAACTGTGACCACGAAGAAGCGGATACCCGTATGTATTACCACTATGCCGAATTTTGTAAGAATGAAGCGTCACGTACAGCTAATCGCAATGTTGTCATTCGAACAGGAGACACAGACGTTTTGGTAATATTTCTAGGAAATATCCTACAACTTGATTCTTTAGCTGAACGCTGTCCGGTTTGGCTAGATTTTGGAGTTGCCAAAGCTAGACGATTCATTAATGTGAACGGAATTTTGAAGCAGATTAAAAGCACAGCAAATGCGTTACCGGGCTTCCATTTATTTACTGGGTCGGACGTAACAGCAGCGTTTGCTCGCAAAGGAAAAATCAGACCACTGAAAATATTAATGTCCAACGAAAATATCAGAGATGCATTTGTAAGGTTAGGTTCTGATAATTTTGATGAAGAGGATCACTCCGCTTTCGAAAAATTTGTTTGCCTTATGTATGGACAGAAAGGATGTGACAAGGTTGATGCGGCTCGTGTAAATATTTTTTTGAAAATTTATGACAGTACTACCGTTCCTTCTCACAATATCAGGAACTTTGATCCATCTAGTTTACCTCCGTGTAAGCGTGAGCTAATTAATAAAGTAAAACGGTGTACGGTAATTACATTTGGACGCACTGTCACATGAAAAACCCACGTCCAAGTTATATGACTCCACAATCTTCGGGATGGACACTCCACGACGGAGAGTACTCTCCAGTTTGGTACGATGGCCCCCAGTTTCCTAATGAAATAAGTGAAAACTGTGAGGATTATGAAGAAGAGGTTGAAGAAGACGATGGAGCAAGTAGTGCCGAGGAGTTGACAAGTGGTGAAGAATCGGACTAATCTTTTGTATAATACTTGCTTCATGTTACTTAACCTGTACCTACAGAAAGTTTGTTTTACATAATTACATTACATACCAAAACATGGTATTACATTAAATTACATTAGTTCGTTGCTATAATTCTTTAAACTGTATTTTTCAATAAATTGTGGGCTGCATAATATTTTCTGATCATGCTCCTCAATCTTCAAAGGTCCTGACATGGGTACGAATATTTATTATAGTTTTTTGTTAATCGAAACCGCGTCCTCGTTTTACCATATTTTAAGCAATTTTTCACAGTATAATCTCTACAATGAAAAATGTGATATAGTTATCCCGACGGTACTAACTTTATTTCGTTTTGCCTTAATTTTTACATTTTGCTGTCTGTTATGGGTAAAAACCCAAAATATTTGTCAGGGGAGGAAGTTATTGAAAACCCACCCTTAGTACGACACTTTGACGTAAAGATTTTTCGTGCTGCTCATGACGTTATTTTTTTCAAAATTTTTGAATTTTAAATTTGTTTGGTTGATGGAAACCACCAAGATATTTTGTCAGTTAGTGTGAGGCTCTTCAGGCAAGTCTCAGAAACGAAATAACACCATAATGAAGCATGCTGCTCAAGACGTAATTTCTGCCAAAATTTTCAAATTTTGCTGTCTGGCATGGGTAAACAACCCAAAATAATTGTCTGGCGAGGTGAATATTGAAAACCCACCCTTAGATCGACATTTTGACGTAACAATTTTTCGTGCTGCTCATGACGTAATTTTTTTCAAAATTTTCGAATTTTAAATTTGTCTGGTTGATGGAAACCACCAAGATATTTTGTCAGGTTTAGTGTGAGGCTCTTCAGGCAAGTCTTAGGAATGAAATAACACCATTATCAAGCATGCTGCTCATGACGTAATTTCTGCCAAAATTTTCAAATTTTGCTGTCTGGCATGGGTAAACCACCCAAAATAATTGTCTGGCGAGGTGATTATTGAAAACCCACCCTTAGATCGACATTTTGACGTAACAATTTTTCGTGCTGCTCATGACGTAATTTTTTTCAAAATTGGCGAATTTTAAATTTGTCTGGTTGATGGAAACCACCAAGATATTTTGTCAGGTTTAGTGTGAGGCTCTTCAGGCAAGTCTTAGGAATGAAATAACACCATTATCAAGCATGCTGCTTATGACGTAATTTTGGCCGAATTTTTAAAAATTTAAAAATCTGTGTCGGGTGAAAAGCTGCCAGACCTGTATATCAGAGTCTGGAGGAACTCGACCCATCACCACGTATCCAAAGATTGAGGAAAACAATCTAGGAGAATCCTTATCCACTGTGATGATATTCCCCGTCCAAATGTCTGGAACCAAGTCACAACCCAATAATCCATCTACCTGACGACTTTCCCAGAAATTGGGATCAGCCAGAGGATATTTCGTATATCTTTCCCAAACATGGCGTGACAATTTGAAATTTGGCAAGTCACTGGTAATTTTCCGAACTACTAACGCCTCAGTGAGTAACTCAGAATCACCATCTAATGGTCTGAACTTACAGTATACAGAGCCCTGCACACCCGAAAAGGACGTGTTTCCTAAGCACGATACCTTTTTAGGAACCTTCATCATATCCAGACCAAGTCTCTGAACACATCGAAGAGTCAAGAACGTGTTTTGACTTCCATTATCAACCACCATACGAAGGGATTGAAAATTGCCGAAGGAATCTTCAATTTCAAGAGTGACAGTTCCCAAAAGGGTCTTCGAATCACAAATGGATACGGCGCTCATGTTCACCGGAGGAGATCCTGTAGACGGGTTAGTTGATGCGGAATTCGTGGTATTTGCCGGCATGACATTTGATTTGGACAAGTGTAGATAAGAATGATGTTTTGAAGGACAAAATCTACAACTCCATTTGGATTGGCAAGCATCAGTAGTATGATTGTAAGAAAGGCAATTTCGGCACCCTTTCCATGACTGAAGCCAAGCTACGCGTTGTTTAGAAGTTGCTTCGAGAAACGGTAAGCAATTTAAAATTGTATGATTTTGCTTACAAACGACACAAACAATTTTGGGATTTGATGGTTTAGAATTTCCATCACCATTGTTTGATAAGAGCGTCTGAGAAGTATTAGTTTTCGACCAACTCTTAATTTTCGAAGATTTTTGGTTATCTGCATCTTTGGGTTTAGCAGAAGATGAGTTGAGATCGATTGCAGTATGATCAGCCAGCTGTAAAGCAAGTTGGCGATTACGAATGAAGTCACATAAAGTATCGAACTTCGGAAATTCTTCCTTACAATGCGTTTCAAAAACCTCTCTTGTTTGCTGATCAAGACATTTTGCAGCAAGATGGAATAGAATAAAACTACTCAAATCCTCAATACCTAATTGCACCAGAGCTGAAACGTTCTCACATACTTTAGATAAAAACAACTGAAGCGAAGATGCATTCGATTTTCCCTGAAAAGGACGAAAACTAATGAGTTCGTTCAGGTATGCCGTCGCAAGAAGTCGTTTTTTGTCGTACGTTTTTAAAAGTTCATTCCACACAACAGAGTAATTTTCAGCCGTAAGAGGAACCTTAGTAACAATAGCAGCTGCCGGCCCACTCACTGCTCTTATTAGGTAGTGAAATTTACGAATAGGCGGAATCGATGAATCGTCATGGATGATGGCGCAAAATACATCCTTGAACTTGGGCCAATTGAGAATTTTCCCATCAAATGGAGGAATTGACAATTTAGGTAAAAGAGCAATACTACTTTCGTTAGTAGAAATCGTTACGTTGGACAGCGAATCCCCCCTTCTAGTCGGAGTCTCTTCCGGAGTTGTTGAAGTCAATTTAATGTAATGAGAATTCGCCTCATAAAAATAACGTTTTACATTTTCAAATAACGTTTTATCCTTATCGCTTGGGAATGTTGTGGCACCCTCAGCATCGGATAAGGCGTACATTTCATCCCAAGTGTCCTCGAAACGTTCATAATTTTTCGCTAATGACGAATGCATAGCTAAAAACATGTTGACTTGTTCAGGATGTGTTGAGGCTTTTCGACCTTTATCCAGTACCGTAGCTATGTCATTACCCAATCTATAGAGTTTTCGTGACAAACTTGTCATATCGGTATCGTATTTCGACATTATGTTCGTTACCTAATGTCAAAATATTTCACTCGCAAAATCCAAGAGTTAGTATGAAAGCGAAATTAAATTCGAATTAAAGATCAGATTGCCCCTACTAACATTCTGATACCTACTCTAGTATACTATAAAATTATGCCAATCCTTTTTTTTTTTTTTTTTTAATTGTACCCACTAAAATTTTTGTATTACATCAAAATTGATTCTAATATCTGGCTCGAAGTGGCCAAAATATGTCTAGGCAAATGGTATCAATAATAGAAAAACCAAATATGCCGTCAACTCAAAATTAGTTTATTAAATTAAATTAATATTTCTGCTAAAATAATTTTTCTTCAAAATGGACTGTACTTGGTTTATCAGATTGGCATAATTAAATCAAAAGAGAATCTTTAAACATGAGAGTGTGACCTATGGAGCTCCTTACAAATAAAAATGAGGTTGCGAAATTAAGTTGTTTCGAGGAGGTTAGAAAAAACATAAATTAAAACGATCTGACCCGATCAACAAGCCTGATGGTAGGTAGGTACGGGGATCCTTGGGACGTCGATGGAAGAGCTAGCGGCCATATGACGAAGGGGGTTTCTGCTGCTTCTGTAGACTGAAAAGAACAGCAAAATGTAGAGATTTGGTCTTCAGGGGAGGCAATACAACAGAGGATCAGCTTCAGATAAATGAGGGACTTACAGTTTGGACGCAGGTGAGTTTCTGGAGTTAAATCCAAGAAAAGGAGTGGAGAGATCGTCCGAGATGGTTGTACAAATCCCAGTTGACACTCGAGATCTCGTCTCTTTAGAGCGTGCCAAATGACGAAAATATAAAAAAGAATTCGGGAGACGGAGTTTGAGTTCCCTCGATGAAGAGCAATAGTAGACTGTCGCATGTGGAGTAGAAGCGATGGGTCGTCTCCGACAGACCAGCCGTTTCAGGAACAGAACCCTCCCAAGATAAAGAAGTCCAACTCGGGGATAATATCGAGCGGGCATTATCTGTCAATACACAGGCGTTCAGCTTTTCTTTGCACACTCCAGTGGCGTTTTTTCCAATTCCATCAAATCAGCTATCCAGGATTCCATAGAGAATTACGGAGAGACTGGAGTTTTATAAAATCAGAGCGCCAAAGTCAGGTTCGAGATTTGGTGGTTCCCCCCCAATGTACTCATGTGTTTGAAACTGTGACTTAGTAAGAGCAAATGAGCATATCGAACAAACGTGCTTTGTTATCACTTTTCCTGTGTAGAATGTTTATGTGCAGATGGAAAACAACGAGTTTTTACCATACGGTCCTAAGTTTAAGAGACCTTGACCAATTCTTCTCAAAAGGATAAATTTGAGCACTGGTAGAGTACAAATCTACAACAGTTGGGACAGCACAGCACAGCTCAGGGAATGGAGACCCCTCAATTTCAATCGTAATTCCTCAAAAGCTAGACTAACGCTGAAATTCACAGTGACAATACCTCTGCTACTTCCACTGAGCAACTGCTGAGTCCACAATCTCACACCAGACATCTGACCCCGATTCAGACAAGTATGTCCGACATTCAACTCCTGGGATATGTTGCTCCTGAGAAAACTCACGTAAGTCACATCAAATGGCCTCGACAGCCTTGTAGTTTAAACAGCAAGACTAACGTAGCAACTTCACCTCATCACTTTCTGCGCCAAAATTCACAGTGACAATACCCCTGCTACTTCCACTGAGCAACTGCTGAGTCCACAATCCCACACCAGACATCTGACCTCGATTCAGACAAGAATAGCCGACTTTTCGGACATGGGATATGTTGCTTCCAAGGAAACTCATGTAAGTCAGATCAAATGGCCTCGACAGCCTAGTGGTTTTTAACAGCAAGACTAACGTAGCAACTTCACCTCATCACTTTCTGCGCCAAAATTCACAGTGACAATACCTCTGCTACTTCCACTGAGCAACTGCTGAGTCCACAATCCCACACAATCAGACATCTGACCAAGATTTGGACAAGTATGGCCGACTTTTCCGACCTGGGATATGTTGCTTCCAAGGAAACTCATGTAAGTCAGATCAAATGG
>JAVIWC010006648.1:0-11673 GCA_031894815.1 Creontiades dilutus
CGAGTTCCAGCGTACAACGTATACATACAACGTATACGTACAACGCCAGAACCTCCAAAACATGCTTTTACTTCATAAACGCTATCCTTAGCAACCGATTTGTTTGGTACCGGAATTTTCGTTATTCTGGTTGGTAACAGGCAGTTTACTAGCAGCGGAAAGTCGTGATAACAGGAGAAGCCATGTAGGCTTTTTCAATAACAGGATACGTGATATTTCGTGCGAAGCACGAGTTTCCCATTAATGGCTGAGTAAATCATTTATGAGCTATGCGTTACGATCTCAATACGTTCTTCTATCAGAGCAACCTTGCACAGAACCTGATTAACAATAGAATATAAATTCAAAGTACCGGGCATAGAATTCGAAGTTCTTGTTGGACTACGTTTCCAATTACTGTGACAACACTGACAGGAAGCTGTATCTTTGGAATATGTTAGCGTTTTACATATGTTTACCGGGGTGGGATGACGTACGGTGTAAGTCGAAGGGCTGGCAAGGCTCCCTCGAAGCCCTTGAGAGGATGCCAGATCCGGGAGGCAGATGTAAATCTCTCGTAGGGCCGTGTGGCCATTAACCTGAGAGCGAGAGAGAGGGATGGATAGAGGGAACACAGGAGAGAGAGAGTGATAGACAAATGGGAGGATGAGGCGGGGAGGGGGTGAAGGGGATATAGAAAGCAGAACCGCAAGAGGGATTTGTGCGGTGCTTAGTGCTCTCCCGCCCACTCGAGCTTCGTCTTCCGCCGACGGCGTCGGTAACCGAGGAAATCCCATTCTAAGCGAAGCAGCTTCCGATTCCGGGGAAGATGCGAGCTCCATTACATGTGGCGTTCTATTTGTAGAGCTACTGCCTGAGGTATACTGCTGTGTACCATAGTATCTGCAATATGTTGAATCAAGTATGATACTGCACCAATCGATGTTCTATGGCGAGACAGACTTCTACTTACGATTATACTCTTGCGCACCTACGCTAGATTGCTACATCAATGTATAGCTGTAGATCGGAGCAGTATAGGGATCATTAATCCCTCTCTGCAGTAAAGGGATCAATCAAATGTGATACAGCACCAGGCGAGATGGAGTTCTACATTCGAGTCCATAACACTTATGCGTCTGCTGGATGGATATACCTAGCTGTAGATCGAAGCAATGGAATCCAACATAGGGATCCAATGAGATACAGCACCAATATACGTTATAAGGCGAGAAAGGCATCTACATCCAAGCACACAAACCTTGATGCTAGATTGATATTCTTAGCTGAAATCGGAGCGGTGGAGTCACATTCAGCGGAGCAGCTCCATTATACGACGTGTTCGATTTGCACTGCCGCATGAGATACGCTATAGACAACTACTCAGGGGCGTAACGTACACCCCCGCAAACCCCGCGATGCGGGGGGGGGGGGGGGGGGCCTACAAGGGGGCCCGGAGACAGGGCCGCTATAGCAAAATTCATTTTTTATTTTTTATTTTTTTTTTTTTAAAGAATAAAGCGGAACTAACGATACACAGAAAAATTCCATTATGAAACATCGAGTTTATAAACATCAACGGTAATGTAGGTTCATTGATCAATCATCTTTTGGTTTTATTTATAACCAGGTGAGAAAGGGTGTAAAGTAGCTAAGGTGTCAGAGTTGCGAAGGTGCGTACTAAGGATGGGACATCGACATCGATTTTATCGAAACATCGATGTTTTGCTTCGATATTACGATGTTTTGCCATCGATGCCACATGTTCGATGATATCAATATATCGATGTGTTGGCTCCGATAACATCGGTTTGGTTTACTCTTTGGTTCACAGAAACAATGCCATCTAGTTTGCTTGCTACCCAACGTGGAAAAAGAGAAATATTAAAAATTCTTTCAACTGCCGTAGTATTAGCGAATTTTCGAAGAAAAAGAAACTACCTACTTATTGTTCTCGGACTAAAATATTTGCATCAAGATCCGTTTTAAAGCATTCTAAGTCCACTGTCAGACACCAAAAACACATTCCAGACGATAACTCGCGATAAAATTAAGATTAAGACTCAAATTTGCACAAAAATCTACCTAGGCTTTCAAAAGGCTATGTTTGAAGATGAGCACAATCGCTTCACTCTAAGGGGAGGTTTGGGGCATTTCAAATGGGGGAAAGTTAGCCGAAAACCCCCAAGCAGGTGACTTTCTTTTATAAAGGTTTTTTCACGCTGAACACCACGGTGAACTCGGATTGGAAATATTTCAATCCGTTCAAAATAGAGCAGTTTGAAGATTATAAAACAAGGTAGATTGGCAAAATTCGCCAAAAAAAAAAAAATAAAAAAAAATAAATAAATAAATTAAAATTCTTCAGCTTTCAAAAATTTTGAAATTAAAATGAAATATGGGTATCACAATTCAGAAAATAAAATTGTCGGTTTTTGCGTAATTCTTCCTCCTGCAAAACTAGTTACTTTGAAAATAGAATAGAATAGAATAGAAAATATATTTATCAACAGAAAGGAAATCACATAATGGCGCAATAGCCCGAACAATACAAAACTCCTTCTGTCCACCAACCAAATAAGTTCTTAAGAACTTGTGGCGGCTGGTGGAGCAGGTTCAGCTATATAAACTTACAGACTATTGAACATAATATCTAATTAAATAATAGAAATAGGGCCACTCTCTACAGATCCGAGTCCCGTACTGCCGCCAATATCTTTCTCTTAAAAACTCCAAAGCGATACATATTAAGGCTAATTTTCTTTTTATACAGAAACTGCAGCACTTTATAATATGCGTTTCTTTTCGCACGCTCTGTCCTGAGTTTCGGCAATTGAATTTTAGACGTAACAGCAGTGCGCGTGTGCAAAGCAACACTCAAGTGCTCAGAATGGATACCTATTTTATATAAAAGTAAACAAGATTGAAAAAGAAATAACTGCTTTACGGTAAGCACATCGAACTCACTGAGCAACAAACGAGTGGGGTATCGCGGACTTCTATGGAGGGCTATTTTGATAATAATGTTCTGAGTAACCTGAACAGTTCGTAACAATGAATTGACAGCACTACCCCATACAACAATGCCATACTTTAATAAAGAAAAAGCCAGTCCAAAATAAATCGATCTTAACTGAGCAACAGACAAAAAATTTCGTACTTCCCTGAAAACAAAAAACAATTTTCGCAATTTCGCAACCAAAGAATCAATGTGGAATTTGAATTTCAGATTATTATCAAAAATAACTCCTAGGTACTTACATTTCGTAGCCAAAGGTAAAGAAGTACAACTACACAAATGTGGGTTGTGGAAACAAGAACCGTGGTGAAAAGAAACCCCAGAAAGGCCCGAGCAGTCTCGTTCCGAGAACGAAAATCCAATTATTGAGGTCTTATCCACATTTAATCTCAAGCAATTAGTATCCATCCAAGACTTGACCAAAAACAAGTTGAAATTTATTTTCTTTAATAACTCAGGTTGATCTTTTCCATGAAATAACACCACAGTATCATCAGCGAAACCAACCAATGAACCGTCAATCTCTAGATTCAGCAATTCATTAATATATCATAAAAATAGAATAGGACCCAGAACGGTCCCTTGTGGGACTCCGCAAGACAACGTAATTTCATCCTCCGCAAAAATTTGCTCATTCCGTCATGCTGCACCTGGCAGACTTGGCGTTGATCTTTTAAAACGCCACCGCTTACTTGGAGACATCTTTATGGAATATTCACACACTCACAAACGCTGAACGAACGAACGAACAAAATCCTCAGAATACTAGCAAGAAGCGATCGGTAGTAGCGTGTATTGAGGATACTATTAACTAATAAGGACACCGATATCGAAAATATCGATAGCATCGATAGAAGTCTCGAGTTCGTAAACTTTACGACGTTAAGGTAGGTTCAATTGTTATATTATATTATGTATTTTTAGTTAGGTTATCGTAGCGTATTGTAGGATGACCGTTGAAAAAGTGCAAGCTTCGCAAAAAAAAAAAAAAAATTTTAATTAAAAAAAAAAAAAAAAAAAAAAAAAAAAAAAAAAAAAAAAACACTATGGGGAGGGTCCCCGAAAATATTTTGCGGGGGGGGGGGGGGGGGGGGCTGAAAAACGTTACGCCACTGCATGGGACTTCCTAAACATGCGTCACCTACCTAATCTCGTCCTATACGATTTATTATTAGAGATTTTGTAGGGAAATACGTGGTACTTACCGGTGTATTTGCACGTCCCCGCGTTCCGTCGTATCAATCCTTGAAGATTCATGTTTCCGAATAGATGGAAGATGAAGAAGAAACGCTTTTTTACGCGAACACGGAGCGTAATAGAACCGGAGACCCGCCACGCCCGAACGACCGGAGAGAACTGGCCGAGGCCTACTCGCCCGGAGACGAACAGGAAAGGACTGGTCGAGGCCGCTACGCCCGAAGACGGACAGGAAAAGACTGGTCGAGCCGGCCGCTCTCTCGATTCGAGCCGCTCGGCGGAGGGACACAGCGGCCGCCGCCACGCCCAAATAGTTCCGCGTTTTCGAAGCTTTAGGCCCCCGAAAACATCGAAAACGCGAACTTTTGTCGCAACTTCACGATACACACTTTTAAACAAACCTGAAAACCGAGTACCACGTCCTAATCGTTCGAAATAGGCACTTTCGGTGAAATAGGTAATGATTCCCTCGAAAAATGGATTTAAAATAACGTTTTTTTATAAAGGATGGTCCTATTCGGACCACTACAGCCTGAAGGAACAGGGACGTAACGTACAGCGGGAACGGGCCCGCTGTAGCAAAATTTATTTTTTTTAATTTTAAAGAATAAAGCGGAACTAACGATACACAGAAAAATTCCATTATGTAGCATCAAGTTTATAAACATCAACGGTAATGTAGGTTCGTTGATCAATCATCTTTTGGTTTTATTTATAACCAGGTGAGGAAGGGTGTAAAGTAGGGTAAAGGGTGTCAGTGTCAGAACTTTAGAGATTTTGAGGTTAGTGCGGATTGCGGGAGCTGGGGATTTGGGGCTCGCTTTGCACTTACAAATCACTTTATTGTTCAGGTTGGAGGGTTTATTTTGTAAAGCAAATGTATGGCTTCGATATTTTCATCAACTCACCCTCGGGCGCCTTTCCGATGGTTCTCTGCGTTAAATTGAAAATTGGTGAATTTGGAGAAATGGAAAAAACTACGGACTTTTTCAAAAATAAAAAAAAAAGTGATTGAAGTAATTATGTGAAGTTTTGTATTTTTATATCAAAGATTATAAGTTCCCGTTGCTTGAAATATTTTTGTTACTTTTTTTTATCCCTTTATTAATTTATTGTGCAATAAAATTCATTACGGGTCACCAGTGACCCGACGCGACTACTAACGTGAGAAGAAACCACGCGACTACTGAAGGGTTAATGTTTTTCATCATGTTGTTGATTCGAATCGTTATAATATATATTGTAGACCATATTGATATTTAAAAATTACTGAAGGAACTGATGTGTGGCTGGGAAAAAGTTGACTTTTATAACACTCGGTCATACAAAAGTTTGCTACGTAGACTAGAAGTCTCGAGTTCGTTAAGGTAGGTTAAATTGTTATATTATATTATGTATTTTTAGTTAGGTTATCGTAGCGTAATGTACGATGACCGTAGAGAAAAACTTCGCAAAAAAAAAACAAAATCATTATTTTGCTTTAAAAACACATTAAAAAACATCGAGAGGGGCCCTAAAAATATTTTGCGGGGGGGCCCCGCTGAAAAACGTTACGCCACTGCAACTACTGTACACCGCATAGGCTGCGGTGTGGTGAGACAGCCTTCTACGTACGAAACACTTCTACATACAAGGGAAATAAGTACCTATGCTGGCCTGAGATCGTTGTAGTTGTACAGCACGATCCCATTCCTAGTAGAGTAGCTTCCGTTATCGGAATGGCTGTGAGCTTAATTTTTATACTTATGGAACTGTTGCCTGAGGTGTATCAACTTATCCGCTGTATGATTCCTGCAGTAAATTGGTAGGATAACAAAACAGACTTTGTGGATCTACATTGCTTGATAATCCTGCATGTCAATGGCTACACCCAAAATTTACAAATTCATTTGCGTTATTCAATAGACAGGCATTCGACAGCCCTACACCAATGACGTGAACTGATTGCTTAGTGTAATCCTATTTTGAGATTATTATCACCTAATTCTGCAAAGAGAATGCTTCACTATTCATTACCCGCCGTGGAACAATTTTTAGATTTTTTGATTTACTTCATCATCTGAAAATGTACTAGTCCTGGAGGTAAACTGGGCACATTTTTGTTTTAAATATCTAAATATATGTCCAAGCATCGATACCTGGCAAACTCTCACATGTACACACTAAAATAAACTCATGGTTAGCATTCAGGTTCTGCTACTATGATTGAAGTTTCCCACAGAAGTACAGACTGTTTTTGAAAGTATTTTGAGATTTCAAGCAACAATTTGTGTGTTCCCTTTTAATTTTTTACGTTAAACTTCCGAATAAATCAAGTATATGAAACCCTACCCTGCTTGAAAAATGCTACAACACGTGTTCCGATATTGGACTGTCATTGATACATAAACCTCTGAAATGTATTGTTGCTGTAGAAGTCGCTGAAACCCATTTTTGAGTAAAAGTAACTCATGAGACACCTCAAAACTTCATAACTTCTGATATGATTAAATTCATTTATTTACCTCCACAGTAGAGGAAATAACTGATTTTATTACTGAAATTTATTGATTGTATTGTATTTGTAATATCGGGAAGTAGTAGGAAGCGTCACACATGTTTTAATATGATTCTCACGTCGGACCGTAATGATTGTGAGAATCGGTAATGAACGAAGAAGAATCGGCGGTGCAGGATTTTTCAAGGGCCCTCGACGGTACGTCAGACAAAGACGCTTGGTTGGGGAATTCACGCACTTGGTAGGAGAAAGAAAAGTAGGGAGAGGAAGCACTTGGTACTTTGTGCGGAGTGGATGAGGCACTTGGAACATGTTAGGCGAGTGGAGAAGGGCGCCTACTTGAAGTGAGGAAAGGACTCCAAGGTGAAGGGTGTTGAGAAGTAATTAGAAATGAAATCCGACAAGAAGAAAATTAAAAAACAAAAGAAAGAGTGAAGTACACAGGAGTTTCGTAGAGCACTTGTACAGTGAACATGTAAAATGCACACATTGTGCACATAGTTGAATTAGCTCTTTAGCTGTTTTAGAACGTGTTCAACCTTTTTTGGTTTATTATTCAATAATAAAGCACTGTAATCGCTCTTGAAAAAAAAATTCTAACCCCCCTCAAAATTTCATGGTTTACGTTTCAAAGGGTGTAGAATCCGAATCTGCAATACAAATTTTTCCGTCCGTACGCCGTACGCACGATTTCTCCCAAACGGCTGGAGCAAAAAATCTGAAATTTTCAGGAAAAATCCATGTTGGTCCGGCGACGCAACAATTCTTGAGCCAGCTCTCTCACTTAATTTAAAGTGCCCTTTAAGGGTTGTCAAAGTTTTGTAAAATCCCTAAAAACCTCAAAAAAAAGTCAAGGCGGCCTAATTTGTACTCTTTTTGAAGAACACTCCACGAGGAATCGAATGAGCCCCTCCCCAGGTCCGTAAGTCAAACCATTCCCGATCTCTGGCCCGATTTATGGTGCCAACATTCGCGTTATTTTGGTTTATTATTGTTTTGTGTTATCAGTAACCTAGTGAACTACTAAAAGGCTTTGTAGCCGATATACGGGTTGAAGCATTCTGATAACCATAAAAATCGCTGCAAATTCTATCACTGGGGTTTATTATTCAATTGGCTTGAGTTCATGATTTGAATTTATACTAAGCTATGGAGTGTATGTGTTTCACAGGTGATAGAGCGATTATTGAATTTCAGGAGGCACAAAAATAAGATGAACTGATCAATCCAAATAGGTACGTGCTCTATGCATACCTCCTGAAATTCAATAATCGCCCTATCCTGTGAAACACGCACACTCCAAAGCTTAGTAGAAATTCAAATCATGAACGCAAGCCAATTGAATAATAAAACCCCAGTGAAAGAATTTGCAGCGTTTTTCTAAAACCTGGAATTTATTAATAAAATCGGTCCGGATTGTTAAGTTACCGTTGGAAAGCGGAGAACATTCCTCAAGCCCCTTTTTAGGAAATGGAGTTTACGAATTTTCAGAAACATAATTTTTTTATTTTTTTATGTTGAATGTTTGAATTGTAATTAGGGTCCGTAAAAGTTGATTTTTAGTTAAGAAAATGCGCTAAGCGTATAGGCAATTTAATGCAGAATTCAAAAATGAAGTCAAAAGTTGACAGAAAGTCATTTTGTAGTGGAAAAATGTGGGTTTTTATGGCAAAAAAACGTGGTTTTCTTGAAAAAATCCTTAACAAAACATATTTAGGAGACGGGTTGAGATGGATAAGTGCGACTGGTGGAGTTTTCCTCCATTTTCGATTTAGTTTTACATTACAAGTGTGGGACATCTCGTACATTGTACCTTGTATCACATGAAACTTATTGTGCTAACCCCATACAACCTTTGTTGTTTACGAACTCCTGATGTAGCTCCTGCGTTTGGGGAATCCGTGGAACACATAATTTCAACAGTTGATTTTAACGAAGTAGCGGGAACCCGATGGGATCCTCCACTTCCAGAATCCGGAATCGGCGATGAATCACATCCGAGGATCCGCATCTCTCGAGGACGGAGGCCGTTAAACCCTACTCACCCGATAGCCATCTTCCTCGTCGAAACGATTTAGCGAACCGCGGGCCGATGGGAAGGAAAAAAAAAAATCGGACGTATTTTGAATAATTACACATTAGTCGGCGAAAAGCGTCGGATGACCGGCTCAGCTCGGAGGCGTGGAAATCGACCTTAATTCCCGGCGAAACTTGGCGAAAAATTAAACGGGACGTCCGTTTTATATTTTCTCCGGTGACGTCGGAAACCGTCGGACCCCAAGCTGGACGTGAAACGAGCAGAAAAAATGCAAATGAAAGCGATTTTTTTTCTTTTATAATTCCAATGGCGGGTCGATGACAACAGTTGCGTTCGAATTTGAATTGGAGACGAGGTCTGTTTTGACAGCTGGCCGCCCACTTTCGGCAATGCCTTGTTGTTTTGATGAGTCCTCGCATTTCTCCGGTACGTCGCTACCAGTGGTAGTTTAAAATGATCCAAATACAGAAATAATTATATTTCTCGTAAAAAGTACCTAATGATTGTAATATTTACAATATTTAGATAATAATTTTGTAATCATTATCAAATATGCAGAAGAAGTAATCTATATGCTTGATCGACTGATCTGTTAAGTTCTACAGTCCATTTTATAAACGAGTCAACAGGGTCTAAAAAATTGAACAGTCAAAATCCAGGGAAATTTCCAACGAACAATGCCTCATATACTTTTCATATTAAAGGCTTGGTTTCCAATTCATTCCATTTCAAAGTTTATTGTCGTGCTTCCGACCTCACGTCACTAAAATGAACCTCCATTGAACTACTCTATAGTAACAATTTTCAGGACACAATAAGGAAGGTGTCAATTAGTTCAAAGATCAAATATTGAGAAAAAATGAGGAAAAATACAAGTTTTCCATATTTCTCTTGCTCAATAAGCAGGTTTTATAATTCTCACTTCCCAAAGAAAACTTCCCCAGAATCTCACCTTTCCAAATGATTACTAAGGACTTTTTTTGAAGACAATCCCTTTTAACTACGATAAAATAGTGATTTATACGGTGAAATCGCAGTTGTTCACCCAAAAGTCTATACAAAATAATTAGTTTGGCTCGGATTTTAAGATTCTTTTTTTTACTGAATCGAATACTTTCGTAGTATCCTACCACAGTCGACTGGAAGTGTTGTGTCCAAACTTTCAACTCAATTTTCGCGTTTCATTTCGGTGGATTGACACGATTTTATCAGGGGAAGATCAACGGTGAGCAATCTTCATGAATTTCATGAGTACATATTTCGACCTGTCTTTTCTATGCAAATTGATTCGTGGCTAGCTCGATTGCCCCAGCCTTCTTCCTAAGATCAACTTCCTAGTTCTGCAGATTCGCACAAGGAAAGCAGCTTTTTTCTCAATTGACTTTTCACCAACTGATTACAAGTACCACCCAAGATTCTTCAGAATATTGCCAACTTATTACTCATTACCAATCCCGATGTTGACATTTTATCCTCTCCTTTACCCTCAATAAAGCGGTGTTTTGCCCCCCCCCCCCCTCCCCCGATTGTACTATACCTACTACATTGAGCTGTTAATTGTATTCATCTGTACTGTTCTTTCTATTTAGGCTTGCCCGTTTTTGATAAATAAATAAAACCACAAAACGACGTTGTACTATAGTAACAGGAACCCAAACTTCCAGACCAGACAAAGCGATCATCGTGGGTTCAGGTTGTCCAAGCTAGCTAAGGTGTCAGTCCTTCGGCTGTAACTTTCAGTGGGAGTACTGATTTGACCGGTTCGAACCCGGCTGGCACCAATGATTAGAGCCAAAATCCTATCAAGTGTTGTATACCTGTCCTGCCGTTAGACAGTTCACCTCTGATCACGATATCACATGAATCCAAATCGCTCCCAGCCCAGGGGGGTGAGGCAATAGGAAACCACGAGCGAAATCGTCAGACCTGGTTCCGATCGTCTCTAGAGGACGGCTGGCGACGTCCACGAAACCTCTGGATAGTCGGTCCAAAATGAAATTCCTTGTTTACTTTGCTGCACAAAGCGATCATCGCCCACCGCACAAACAAGAGACCACACCTAAATTGAAACAGCATATGAGAATAGCACCTTCAACGACAGCATCTAATATTAATTGAAAGATGGTTCTTGAAAAGGATAATTCCTATTATTCATTAACACGTGGTTAACACATTATTATTTAAATAAATCATGTTTTTGTTCGTTGATTTATGTAAGTATTATTCAATATATGTTTGGTAATGCTGTTCAATGGAAAAATTCAATTCCCACATGGGCACTATTAGCTCGGGTCGTCCCCGTAGTCGCTGAAAACGGCGGCGTAGCAGATGGCGCCCTCCAGCGGACGAGGCTGATCAGAGAGGAAACTGGCAGGAGATGTGTCTCCGGTGTCGGAGCTGGAGCGGCGCTTGCAGGACTCGGGCCCGTCCTGGCTCGTATCGGGCGGGTTGAGGTAGTCGTACTCGTCTTCACTCCGCTTACGCTGGTCTCGACCGACGCGGCGACGGTGCAACTCTTTGAGCGTGTCGTGGAAATATATTTCATTTTTCGTTCCTTTCAGTACCTGTTCAGAGAGCTCGCGTTTATTTCAAAGCGTAATCCAATTCGTCAGGGTTTCTATGTAGCTTCCAGTCAAAAATAACCTAAGCTTTTCTACAAAACTACTGGACCTAACATGGTTCAAAACTCACATGTACGGATATTTGAGGACTCAGTCTATTTGCTCTACGAATGAAATAACATACTTGAAAAATATCCCAAAATTGGTTTTAAAATGTTTTCTGCTCCTGTCAAAATACACTACCTACATTCCATGACTGTAGGTTATTTACCAACAGAAGAACTAGTAAAGTTTGGTATTCATGTTATTATATTTAAGAGGAAGACATCCAACTGCTTTCGAGACGGACTTTTCCCATCACTGGGAACAACGGTTCCTTAAT